>MJUU01004437.1:474278-493207 GCA_002080025.1 Modiolus philippinarum | reverse complement strand
TCAACACAATTTATTTCATTTTATTCAGCTTGAAAAGCCTGAACATTGTATAAAGGTCCAATAATATAACATTTCAAATACAAAAATGCACAGAGACTCCCATATATAACAAATAACTAAATACCGAAGTTACTGTGAATTTACTTTCTGCATATGCGCATTTCGACAACTTATGTCTCATCAGTGCAGATAAAATCTAAACGTTTGGAAGACCATAAACTCAAAGATGTTTAAAAACTGATAGAGAACAAATAACCAATATGATCTAAATGTAAAGCCAAAATCAGCTAAGGACAGAGCTTTGCGTTAGGGAGATACTCCTTAGTTTTCAATACAATTTACAAAAAATTAGATATTGTAAGGTTCCAAAAATAATCGGCTTTCGGGTCAGCACCGAAGTACTGACTACTGGGCTGGTGAATACCCTCGGGGACTAACAGTCCACCAGCAGTGGCATCGATCCAGTGGTAAAAAAATAACTAAATACCGAAGTTACTGTGAATTTACTTTCTGCATATGCGCATTTCGACAACTTATTTCTCATCAGTGCAGATAAAATCTAAACGTTTGGAAGACCATAAACTCAAAGATGTTTAAAAACTGATAGAAAACAAATAACCAATATGATCTAAATGTAAAGCCAAAATCAGCTAAGGACAGAGCTTTGCGTGTGGGAGATACTCCTTAGTTTTCAATACAATTTACAAAAATTTAGATATTTTAAGGTTCCAAAAATAATCGGCTTTCGGGTCAGCACCGAAGTACTGACTACTGGGCTAGTGAATACCCCCGAGGACTAACAGTCCACCAGCAGTGGCATCGACCCAGTGGTAACAAATAACTAAATGCCGAAGTTACTGTGAATTTACATTCTGCATATGCGCATTCCGACAACTTATGTCTCATCAGTGCAGATAAAATCTAAACGTTTTCTACACATTGTTTTAAGATAACTAATATATCCCCTAGAACAATGAATTGGCATACCTTCAGATAAATGTCTAGATTTACCACATATAACTATTTAAAAGTGAATTTTGGACAAATCTGAAATGCTGAAAATTCAGATTTTTCATCATTTTTGTACTAAATATTGAGTTTAATCAGAAAAGTGGGACTTAAAATAACAAATCATGATAAGATTAATGCAACATTTTCATATCCAATGCAGACTTTACGGGTTTGGGTTATTTTTATGCGAATATAGCCAAATAAATACTATTTTAGGGTGAATTTGTTGGAGTAGGGGTAAGATTTCAGATATTTAGAGTCACATTAAACACTCTTTGCTTTTCTAAGCAATGTTTTAAGACAACTAATGTATCGCACAAAACAATTAAATGGCATATCTGCCGACATATCCTCCAGATTTGACCTATAGTACGACTAAACAGTGAACATTGGACAAATTTGAAATACAGAATATCCCCATTTTTCCGCAATTTGGGGCAAAATATTGAGTTTAAGTCAACAAATGGCTGTTAAAATACCAAATCATGGTGTTATTCATGCAACATGTTCTTATATAATTATTATTGTTGAAAATTCCCATTTTCCCTCAATTTTGGGTACAATGTTGAGTTTAAGTCAACAAATGGCTCTTACAATATAAAATCGTGATGCAATTCATGCAATATTGTCATTTTGAACACACATTTTGCATGTTTGAGTTAATTTTATGCGAACATAGACAACAAATGGACAAATTTAGGGAAAATTTGTTTGGATAGGGGTAATATTTTCAGAGTCACATTAAACACTCCTTGTTTTTCTAAACAATGTTTTAAGACAACTAATGAATCGCTTAGATCAATTAGATGGCAAATCTGCAGATATATCCTCCAGATTTGACATATTTAACGATTTAACAGTGGATTTTTGATAAATATGAAATGTTGAAAATTCACATTTTTCATCAAATTTGGGATAAATATTGAGTTTTAGTCGATAAATGGCTCTTAAGATAGCAAATCATAAAGTTATTCATACAACTCTGTCATATACAACACACATTTTGCGTTTTCTGCTAATTTTTATGCGAACATAGAGAAAAATTGACAATTTTAGGGAAAATTTGTTGGGGTAGGGGTAAGATTCTCAGTATTCAGAGTCACATTAAACACTCCTTGACTTTCTAAGCAATTTTTTGAGACAACTTATATATCCCTAAGAACAATTAATTGGCATATCTGCAGATATATCCTCCAAATTTTGAATGTATAACAATTAAAAGTGAACTTTGGATAAATCTGAAATGTAGAAAATGCCCATTTTTCATAAATTTCTGGCAAGATATTGACGTTAAGTCAACAAATGGCAATTAAAATACGAAATTACAATATACTTCATGCAAGCTTGTCATATGCAACACACAATTTGCGTGTTCTGGTAATTTTTATGCGAACATAGACGAAAAATTGACAATTTTAGAGTAAATTTGTTGGGGTAGGGGTAATTTTTATGGATGTAGGAAGTTTATAATACTTCAAAACTTTCATAATTTGTACCAGTTGTAAGGAAGACATTATTTACTTCCATTTTATTCCATCTTTTCATGAATTTGAACCACTCATAAATAAGATGAGACAAAAAAGGGACAAAACTTTGTCGAAAACGAAAATATTCAAAGATGTCTTTTATTTGTCTAATTAAAAGTGATAGTTTGGTCATTCAAAACACATTTACATTATGTTAACATGCTTAATTTTTAAGAAAGGACATAAAAAGACTAGAGCAATTCCAAGAATTATGAAATGAAAAAACATACTGGTTTCTAAGGATCGTTGAACTTACACGATTTCGAGAAAAATCTAAAAATTTATGTCAACATTTCGAAGGGGTAGGGGTATGATTTTTCAATTTATAATGTATTGGGTATAGAAATGGTACTTATGTGGAATATTTGTAAAGCTCATACCATAGGCTATCATTCTGTACCATTTTTTCATAACTGAGAGGCACCAATCAACAATTTGAAGCAACTGAAAGAAAAACTTTGATCAAAAACGAAATTTTCCAAAATTTCGTTGGGTGGGTCTAAAAAAGGGGCCTGGTCCATATTGCGTGCATGTAATGCTCATGTTAACATGTTTAATTTTGAAGAGGGGATATAGAAGGACTGAAAAATATGGGTGGGGATCATAAGTGGGGGTGCACGGGGGGTTATTCCAGCCCATGGACTATATCACAATATTTTTCAATCCCCTCTTTTAAGGCTGTCAATATCTTAGAACTAGGTTTTGTAGAACATTTAGCAGATCCAGCGATGTAACGTTGTTTGTATGTAAATTTGTGTAATTTTGGTACCCAGTACAAGGAGGTGAGATCAGTGTCTTCCCAAAGGAAAGCAAAACAGATTTATGGTGCTGCAATATCACCTCCTTAGACAGAGTAGTAGCTGTGTAGGTTGGATTGCCCTGGGTATTGCCAATGCTTTGTTATTTCTTTAGTCAATCAATGTAATAATTTTAGAAATAAAAATGATGTTATTAGGGGCCTTATCTGCCGTAACAACGACATATTTGTCACGAATCTCTGGAGGACAAGTATCTGGCGAAATCTGCATTTTTGAAAATGGATGATGTTTTAGGTCTCATTGACCCTCGAAGTTGACTAGTTCATTTAAGAATCAAAAACCTCACAGCCTTAGTCCACTCCAAAACTATTATTGCATTGGAAATAAATAAAAATCTGTTAAAATTTTACAACTCTAAGACATAAAGTAGAAATGGTGAAAATGTTTAAATTCCCGAATATCCATTTGTTAATTTTTTTTTTTTACCTAAAATCAAAATGACGGCCAGTTTCTTTTCTTTTTTTGCAAGGGAGGGGTGAATTTTTGCATCCCCAGACTATAAGAAAAACGTAAATTGTCTAAATTTATATTCATTTTTCAAGGATGTTAAATAAGCGTCAAGTTTATATTAAATTTCAGTTCATCTAGCCTGTCTACAGAAAATTAGTGAGTTTTAAAGATGAAACTTAGGTTTGAAAATATAAGAATTTTGCGCGTTGTACTGTAAAAGTGAACATATTCTGTCTATGCCTGCAGGTTATATTCGTGTTAGCATGTTTATTTTGAAGAAGGGGTATAGAAGCACTCAAATGATGCGGCCTGGTTTTGAATTTTGTACGGAAAAAGATTCCAGTCTTAGAAGTTCTATTCTAACTACACAACCTATATGTGTAATTTTGTCCCATTTGAAGCACTTTTAAATTTCCAACCTTTCTTCCTGTTCCAAAGAAACGGTTGTTATTTTGAAAATTTTAGACTAGAAATTAGTTAAAAGCTTTCTGTAAAATTTCATCAAATTCTTAGCACTTTCAAAATTTACCACTTTTTTCTGTTTCTGTGACAAAGATCGCCACTTCGGAAATTAATACACTATATTTGAGTTTCATACTTGGAAGACAAACTATAGGAATGCAATTTCATCCGATTCTGAGCATTTTGGATTTTTTCAACCTTTTTCCCTTTGGTTCCAAAAGGCGCCATTTTCATAATCCATGCCAAAAGAATCTTCCTTGCATATGTTTTTGAATGCCCCTCTAAACACATAATTTTATATGTAACTTTATAGCATTAGCGGTTGCCATGCAACGCTTAATGTTATAAAAATATTTATATCATTAGCGGTTGCGGTTGCTCTTTTTTCCGGGTTTTCATCAGATTTTGTTGGTATCATTTAGCGGCGATGTGTCAACGCTAAATGAACTAATTTGTATTATTAGCGGTTTTGTATCATTAGCGGCCGATAAGGGAGATCCTAAATGATATAATTTATATCATTTAGCGTTGCGCCCGCAACGCTTTATGATATTGATATCATTAGGTGGTGTTGTATCATTAACGGTTGCTACATGTCATCAAAAGTACATACATTTTTAAGAATAAAAGATGTCTGACAAATTTCGGAACATACTCAATTTGTATGCCCCTTTGCATTCTCATTGCAAAAATTATATTATTGGAATTTCACAAATCAAAATCAAATTCAAAACATACAAAACAACATTTTTGTATAATACCATAAAAAGTACAAACTAGGGTAGCACGTACCGCATACAACAAGTATTTAGAACAAAACGATATAAAATAAATAAATAAATTTGATAATGACGACGACTTTGGAATTTATATAACTTGCTTTTATTAAAGTGACACATATTCATGACCCATGACTCGGGAAAAGCATGAACAGAAACCAATTTGTTTCTTCAAAATCATGTCGTACACGGTTTTTTTAAGGCTTTTGTACCAACATGGTATATAGTGGTATTAATAATGGAAAAAAATATTTGGCAATAATGAATATATGTGCTTGCTACATTGTATCTGATTAATATTGCAGATAGATATCTTGTGTTTAATGCCAAAACACATGAGCTTATCACATTGCTGGCCCTTGCTCGCGATTACAGCTATAACTATGCCCTTTTTAACTCCTGGTTAAACAGAAACATTTAATCTCTTTCTCTACCTGTTTCTTCCCTTGTTATTTTTGTGTTGTATTTCAAATTTTATTTTTAACTGATTGTAATTTATATAAAGTGTAGTTGTAGATATATATATTTTTAGGAATAAAAGATGTCTGATATATATTGGAACATACTCAATTTGTATGCCCCATTGCATTCTCATTGCAAAGGTTGTTTTATTGGAAATTCACAAGCTAAAATCCAATTCATGACTTGCAAAACAACATTTTTGTACAATATCATAAAAGGTGCAAACTAGCGTAGGCACGTACCGCATACATGTATTTAGAAGAAAGTGAATAAATACGACGAATTTACAATTTACTTGCTTTTGTTAAAGTGACACAAAAGTCATAACCCGTGAATCCGGCAAATCACAGATAGAAAAGAAACCATTCCGTTTCTTCAAAATCATGTCGTACATGGTTTTTTAAGGTTTTTGTACCATTATGGTATATAGTGGTATTAATAATGTAAATATATATTTGGCAATAATGAATAGATGTGCTTGCTATCTGATTAATATAATTGTAGATAGATATCTTGTGTTTAATGCCAAAACACATGAGCTTATTACATTGGTGGCCCTTGCTCACGATTACATCTGTTTTCATAACTATTCCATTTTAACTCCTGGTTAACCACAAACATTAAACCTCTTTTCTACCTATTTCTTCCTTTGTTATTATGGTGTTGTATTTCAAATTTCATTTTTAACTTATTGTAATTTATTTATACAATATATTTCAAGTTATATAATTTGCATCCGTGTAATTTACTTGATTGAGTATGCCATTGTATTGTAAATGTGTTTAAAAGAAAGGGTGATTTTAGGTTTATAATTTGGTCAATAAACAAACAAGTCTTTGCTTGTTTTTGAATACCTGAGGGGACCAAAACAGATTTATTTCAATACACTACTTTTTTAAAGTATATAAAGTGTAGATGTAAATATATTTAACTGACAATAAATATTTCAGAATTCGTACTATTCTGCATATAAATATCATATTTCTAAAGTGATTTATCTTATAACGATTACATCTTTTGCTGTAATATTTTCTCATAAATGGGGCCTTGAATGTAAAACATACCGACATAATCGATATGATCACTTTCTGGATTTAAATGATGTTAGAATATATACATTTGAAACTCTTAAAGCAAAATTACAATTTATTTAATGAGGAGTATCTTTCAAACTTTTAAGAAGCATGTTTAACCAAGACATAACAGTGTCAGGGAAGATAGTTTGTGCTTAAAAACATAACAGTGTCAGGGAAGATAGTTTGTGCTAAAAGACATAACAGTGTCAGGGAAGATAGTTTGTGCTAAAAGACATAACAGTGTCAGGGAAGATAGTTTGTGCTAAGAATAAACGATGGATTTATTGAATATTATTTAACGTCTACTTGCAATATCAAGACGAGAATTAGTTGATCAATAAATAATCACTTTGGGGTATGAAAAGGGGCATGGGACAGGAAATTCTGACTCCCACTGGAAAAGTAGGGCGAAATCATAAGGTGCGGGGAATTTAGCCGTGTAGCCGATCACTTAAGGACCAATCGAAAAAGAGCTTGCTTCAAGTGTTCTTTACGTGTTGGAAGCGTGGCATTTCTTCCAACACGTAGACCTGAGTTTACATTCCATCCGAAAGATGGGTTGTGTATTTATTAATTCCGCACAACCACGGATATCCTGTTTTTGAGGGGCTGTTAATTACCAACAACCTTGAATACTTCATCCTATTTCTAAATCCCGGGGTTCCCTTAGGGTCAGCCCCGTTTAGTTTCTGCCATTCCCCTTAAGGTGGGTCGTTACCAAATGACGTCCCGTCAGGAGTTATCGTCATTCATATACGTATTCTCTAGACGTCCAGAATTTCCCCTTAAATTATTCCTTTACGGGGTTTTGTAAACAGGCAGATTCAAAGTGGGAACCTCGGAAGTTATAACAAAAAAGGATTTTCATTTTATATGATATATAATTGATGGTTAGAAAATAAAATCCGGGTCTAAAACAATTAGAGTTTGTTGTCTTCGGCGAATGAGTCTGTTGAACACAATGAAAAAATCAGGAAAAAACATATTATAATTTGGAATTTCACACAATTGCAATTTAAAAAAAAATGAGAATTTCAAAATCTAATGGGAAAATGCATTCACTATTTCCCATGGTATTTTGAAATATTTCCATGGGAAGTTAAAGAAATCCTAAATGATAATCCCATGGGAAAAATTAAAGATCCATGGGAATATTTCAATGGTGAAATCTCATACAGCATTTTCCTATGGGATTTTGAAATTCCCATGTTTTTTAAATTGCTTCTGTGTAAAATTAAGCTAAGATTTTGTCCCCGTTTACACTTGCAAATTAAGATTGATCTTTTGTTAGATCGATCTTTGCTAGTGTAAACGAGTTATATTGATCTTCAGTCGGACTTCTATAAAAAGTCCACATCCAGATGTAGTATAAAAAAATCGATCTTTCTCCAGTGTAAACGCTAAGATCAATCGCAATCGATCTTTATGAAGTGAAGCTGAAAAAAAATTACAAGTGTGTCATAAAGGTTAATACGACATATGAAGAACAAGAGCCGAGAGCTTGGACCACACAAAACTGGTTACAATAAAACTTTTTGGTGACCAACGGATGCAGGAATAATTTTAAAAAATTATCGAGGAGAAACTTGGACAATTTTTAAAAATATGTCAGTGAATAATGCACCGTCTGTCCGATTTTCAACATCTATTTAAATTCACTTTTTACTGGCTTTTATTTATTTCTATTACAAATGAACATACGCATCTACAAAAGATCGATTCAAATTTTAATGTATAGTGTAAACGTACCGTTCTCTAAAAGATCGATCGAGATCGAATTTCCACTTTTAAATGCAAATTCAAACCGATCTTTATAGATCGATTCAAATAAAGATGGGTTCAAATTGAAGCAACTGTAAACACGGTCATAGATTTATTGGTATGGTTTTGTAAAGTCCAATGCGATTTCACACATTTTAGTTATTCACACTACTTGGTAGCTCCCAAAAATTGGTGGTACAAGATTTGCAATCGTTGGAATTGCAACTTTAAATTGGAATGAGTAACATGCGTTTTTGCAGGCCATAAGACTGAAATAGTGCAGCTCGCGGCTACAAAGAAAGGTGTGACGTTTGACAAATATATTTTTCCAATTAATTCTCTGAATCCAAAAGCAGCTGCAGTCATGCATCTTTATAGTACTGGTAGTATACTTTACTATAGAGGAGAGCCTGCAGCAACCGAGTCCGTTAAAAGCATTATCCATGAATTTGTTAATTGGCCTCCCGAAAACGCATTGCTTGTTGCGCACAATTGCAAGAACTTTGATGCAAATGTTTTAATTAATCATGTTCTGATGACATATCTCATGTCTAACTGAAAAATTCAAAAGTATTTTTTTGTGGATTTGCGGACACATTAACATTATTAAAAGTGATGCTTCCAAAGAGAAAATCGTATTCTCTAAGTGCGTTGGCAAATGACATATTGGTTGGCACGTATGATGCACATTATGCCAGATAGGATGTGATAGTTTTGAAAAGTCTGGCGGAGAGCTGTATGTTACGTGTAATGCCTTATCAAAACACAGTTTTCATACCAAAGATGTCATCAAATACCTTCAACAGAATGAATTTAACATTTTATGGATCGTACGAGAAAAAGCTCTCACTAAGCACACGTCTAATAAGGCAGCTGCTAGCGGATTAACACTAAATCATTTTAAATCTGCATAAAAAAAATATGAAGACAAACCGAGTGTCACAAATTGGAAGGCAGTTGAGCAACGTTTGTACAATTATCTTTCTTAAAGAATTTGATTACGAAATATTTTTGTCTGGCAAACAAAGTCACACGATACATTGACTGTTGGTCTTTTCATTCAAACGTTAATCTGTCTGTATGTCCGTCGTAACCTATTTCAACATTTGGCGTTAAGTCTTTTCTTCAAAAAGTGGTTATTAGTGTCTAAAGAGGCATATTTTCAGGGTTTTAATTGCAAACTAAAAGCATGAAAAGTTGTCAATGGCATTCATTCGTTACATTTTAAAGATATGTACAAACTGTGTAATAATGGTTCACAAAACAAAAAGAAGATTTTAACAACAAGATGTATTTTTTTTCCAAAAAAAAAAAAAAAAATAACTATAAGTATTCATTTAGAGAGTTAAATTACACCCATAGTATGTCAAGCATATTTTTAAGCTGGTGTGAAAAGTGCAGAATTATTTGATTGAGATGCAACAAAAACGTTGTAAACAGTGAACGTCAACAACGTCCCTAAATCTTGACGCGACGTCCACATAAAAACGGCACCTTTTTGCTGTTTTGCTTGTGTTCGAGGTTTAATATTTCTCTTAAGTGAACGGTACCACCTATAAAGCTTCATATCAAAAGATTGCGCTTTTTCTCAAGGATATTATGTTAATTTTTGGTCATGGAAAAATAGTTTTTGGTTATTGAATTTTAAATTCCAACAAAATTTGTCACCAAATTTTGTGCATTTTCTATATGTCTATGTTATTTTCCTGCCATTTTCCACACTTTTGAGGCTAGAAAATCGGGAAAAAATGCACGGTACCCCCAATTTTGGATTTCATATTCCAATACACCTTTTCTACAAAATATTTTTCAATTATTTTAACCTTTGATTTGGTAAGGTCCCACCTTAAAGCCGGGGAAACAAGGTCATGTTTTTATATATTTTATTACCCCGGGGTAAGAATAAAAGAATTATCATGAATATTGGAACATACTCATTTTGTTTGTCCCTTTGTATTCTCGTCGAAGCGGTTGCTTTGTTTGACTTTCACGGGTTGAAATCCAATGCAAGACATGCAAAACATCATTTTTAAATAAAAAATATAAAAAGTGCAAACTGGGATAGAAACGCACCGCATACAACATGTATCTAGAACAAAATAAAACTAGTATGTCAATTGTTCGAAGAACAATTGCTAAGTCTTTCCCTGATGTTATACTGTCATACTGTTCTAATTATTGATTCATGGATAAAACCAATATTCTAAGCTAAATATGTTCATGTATTGATTCTTAAACATGAAATACGATTTTTGGCAGTGACCTTGACCTTTGACCTTGACCTCATTTTGAAGGTCACGTGTACCTTAACATTATTTGTATTGAACATAAGTTTGTATCTTCAATGGTATTTGAGCTATGAACAAAAAACCCAAATTCGGACATCAAAAATCGGTTTTTGGTCCATAGGCCCAAAACAGTTGGTCCAATCATTTCGGACCCAATGTAGCAAATGTAGATCTCAACAATATACACATTTTCTTCACTACATTTAATCAGCTATCTGTTACGGTTTCCGAGTTAATTCAATAACAAGGTCTGAGGTCAAAGTTCAAAGTGACCAATGACCTTTGACCTTAGCATTTTAAGATGGAACACATATCACCTAAGATGAACGGAAAAGGTTCTAGGCTTCTATCTCTTACCGTTTTCGAGAAAAACGTACTCAAAAGATTTGATGAAATTTTGCGGGGCATAACTCATGAACGGTCCACCGTAGAGTTTCGGTCCAAATGTAACGAAGGGCCGTCATGACCTAATAAACATTTTTGCCTTTACACTTCTTCAGCCATCTCTAATGGTTTCTGAGTTTATCCAATAAAAATGTTTTTCGGATTTTGGGCGAAAATTCGTGAACGAAAAAAGATTATCGACCGGTCCCTATTTCTTATCAACTAGACATAGTCCAGATCATTGTCCTAAAGTTTCAAGAGGATATGTCCAGCCGTTTTTTGTGAAAATGAGACAGAAAAGAAAAAATAATAATAATCAAACGAAATACAGAAAGGTCTTTCCCTTGGAAAGGGGAAAGACCTTAATAAAATAAATGAATATATAAATGTGATAATGACGACGACTTTGAAATTTTCCTGCTTTTGTTAAAGTGACAGAATAGGCATGACCCGTGAATCCGTCAAAACACAAACAGAACAGAAACCATTCCGTTTCTTCAAAATCATGCCGTACATGGTTTGTTAAGGCTTTTGTACCAACATGGTATATAACAGGATTCATAATGGAAAAATATTAGGCAATAATCAATAGATGTGCTTGTTATCTGATAAATATAGTAGATATATTGTAAATAGTATATATTATCATCGGCTAAAGAGCTAGCATCGTGAGTTAGGCTGCAGGTGGAAATCTATTATACGGTAAGGCGAAGCCGCACCGTATAATAGACCTAACTCATAATGTTAGTTTTTTAGCCAATGATAAGTTTTTTGTCTTCTGTGTACAGTTTCCACAAGTATTTATGTTCTATTAAAGATTATATCACAATATAATGTGTCACACGTATAAATTTATCTCCGTATTTGTAAGCGAGCTGAGAATAGCCATTTATTGATTTTATGTAAAGATTGATTCAACACTACAAGGTGCTACACAAATACGTACGAGAAATATAATGTCGTTGTACAACGAACCAGAATTTAAAGATTGCCCGTGTACTTTTTTGTTTCAATGTCACACGAAAAATGACAAATTATGATCCTCCACCACGACTGCGTGTTAAAAAAAAACAATAAAAAAAAAAACAAAAACAAAAAACAAAAACAAAACAAAAACAAAAAACAAAAAACAAAAAGAAAAAAAAAAATCGGCAAACATGTTGCACGAAAATAACCCTGTGCAAGCCTCAAATAACCCATGTGGTTGTGTTGTTATACTCATCAACAAAGCAGTACAATAATTTTTCGCGCGGAAACATTGTAGCTTGTAAGAATTGTATGAACCAATAACCGTTTACAAAAACCTCTACACAAAATACAGATTTTGTATTTTTTCTTCAAACAAAGTCTTAGTTGTTTACTTGTTGATACAACGTTTGTGTTTGCCAAATTGGTTTTAATATCCGGTGTTGATCGCGGAAACACCGGATGCGCGACACCGCTTCTCAAACTGTACTTGATTTGACCAGACCACGAATTTGCTTGACTCTAAATGACAACAGAAACCATTGCACCACCTGACAGAGGGATGCGATATTCACCAAGTACTAGAGACCTGATAACGGGAAGGAACACCTCAGTCTTCAGCTGCATTTAAGAAATATAGTTTTTCAAACTGTTTAGACTGCAAAAGTAACGTATGTCTGCAAATGGACAAGTTTTCTTGTCGTATGCCTTTACGGATGTTTACATCGAAGTACCGTGTCACAAACTCATTATAAATCGTGTTTAATGGTGTATGAAACATATATCTGTATTGTGGAAGGCGCTATAGGTATATATTTGCATTTTATGAATTATAAATTCTATTTATTTCATCTCATTTATAAATGGTTGAATGCTTATTTGAATTATCACAGTTAAAAAGTCAAATAGATCATGGAGGGTAATTGTTGATGAAGTGTGACCTATAGTGTGGAATAAGATGCGTTTTATTCAAAATGTATTCTGGGTATTATTTACAATACAACCCCAAGGTAAGGAGATCGTTATGTCATTGTCAGACCGATATGCAAAGCTATCAGGTAGAAGAAATACGTTTAAAAGCGTGGAGTTAAGTTTTTGAAACGTTCATCCCTGTAGTCTGTCTCGTACGAAAATTGTTTTTAGTTATCTTAAATATTCTGTCAAATTGTGTTAAGGATGATTTCACACTTGGGCCGAAGTGCGACGCATTGATTTCCTTATTTACGTAAATTGTAGTTTTGCAATGGGCGGATTTGTATTTTAATTGGACTGAAATGGTTTTTTAATTTTGCAGAAAATAATTTGCAATTCGGCGGATTTTATTTTTTTTTTCGAGAAGCCGGATTACGTGCGATATACCTGTAAAAATGAAAAATGAAACAATTGTTTAAAAACCAAATACACTTAGCAGGGCATAATAGTGGACCTTTGTGATTATATCCATGCCCAGTTTTATATGATTTTTGTTTCAGTAAATTGATATTTGTGCTATTTTACGTATATTTCTTCAGACTTGAAGTTAAAAAATTATCACATGAAGGGGATATATCTTTACTACATATTGTATACGCAATGTTAAATTTGTCGGTTTCTGTCATTGTTATGTCGTCCCTTTTTGATACTTAACCAAGTGTAGGGTGAACTTCGTTCAGATTTCAAAATTATAATAGATTGTGGTCATACTAAAGAAGCCAGAGAACGTCCGGAACAATAAACAAAATTACAAAAGGCATGTAGACGAGGTTTGTTCACGTTTCTCCCACTTTTTAATTTTCTAATTCACGTTTCTCCCACTTGTGTCAAACAATAGGTGGGCTTGGTGTTTTTATAAGAATTAGATTAATTTATATTAGCAAGGTACAGTAAGACCTTGATAAAGTGAAAATATATTTTCTTAATAAATTGATATAAAAGAATATAAATAATGTATTCAAATTTACAACACATCTATGTCAATGTATAGCATTTTTTTCTAAATAAACTTCTGCCTTATTTAAGCTTTAAAATATTAAAATAATTATATTTTGTACTGATTTTACTTAAATTAATAATTATAAAATATGATATTTGATAGAAATGTGTATGTTGGCGATGACTAACATTTTGCTTTAAGCTCAACTAGGAAAAAAATGAAAAAAAAAAAATTTATGCTAATTAAATGATGTAAGCCAATTAAAGGTGAGCAGCTTATGTGTTTAATCATGAACATTGTCAAAGCCGTGTCGAGCACCATAAGCTGAATTTATGAATGAAAGTGAGCTTGCGGTGTTCAAAGCTGAACCAAACAGCTGTGAACATATTTCACTAGCACAATATATACGTGCGTAACCTTGCTTCGATCATCATTTTTTTTCAATGTTAATAATACTAATAATACTGTTATACTGTCAGCCGTCGTATAAACAAACATGTCACGTGTCAAGATGGCGAAATACCGCATTGCGACATAACTCGAAATGACTGATGTTGATAGCGAATCCTGCCAACAACAGCCCTTACTGACTGGAGATATCTTCTCTATTTTACATCTCCTTGAAGGACAAACCGCCGATTGGTTTTTGATAGCCAATAATGGACGTTACAAGTTGACGATTAAATGGAGACTCAAGCCAGTTGAGGAACCAGAGGAAAGACATGTACCTAGGAAGAAGAAAAGGTCATCGAGGGCACGGTCCGAAAGGAATAACCGCAGATTGCGAGCCTTCCTTGCCAAGAAGTCTGCCCAGTCTAATGTAGATTTGGAAGCACCCGCTACACTGGACATTTCAGACACTCAACCACCAGAGGAGCTGGAAGATATCACCGCTCTATCCATGGTACCAGAGGAAGATATGGAATCACCGACTAACTCTGAGACCGTACGGACATCAGCACCACCGCCTGCAGTAACAGCGCCTGAAAGTTCCGCCGTCACAGATGACTATGAGAACCTTGCAGCCTCTGTTGGACAGGAAAACGATAACAAGACGGTGGACAGGAAGAAAAGACATAGAACGAAGATAGAGAAAGTAACATACGACCTTCCACAGAAGATGTACATATTTGAAGTTGAAGAATCAGATCGTTTCATACTAGTAGATGAAACTAATCTGAAACCCTACACACAAGTCAGCAGAGAAAAGGATGAAAAGCTGTACCTTAACATCAAACGTAGTCACGACCATTGGTTTGATGTACGGGACAATATGAATTTTGTGTACAGTCAACAGAGAGTTAGAGACGTCATGAAGATTGCAAGAGAAACCAACTTGAAGATAAAAGACCTGAAGATACGTCAATCGCCAATGAAGACAGCAGATCTGAATACCAACACCTGGTGAACATAGACACAGAAATCATTGGTTGTTAAAATAAATAATAAAGGGCGAGATAAGCCCCGCCCCTAAACCACACTTTTTGTTATTTAAGTTGTTTTTGTAAAGCCCCCCTTTTGCCCGAAATACCTAAAATAAAGAAGAAAAAAAATAATAATAATAATAAAAACAAAGAATAGTTATTTAAAGAAATAATAAGTAAAATGTTAGGGAAAATCTTAGAAACTATAGAATTCTTTGTTAAGTAAAATAAGTTAGGGACATGGCGTTGCTGGAGACCATCAAGCATCCAAGGACAGTTTTCAACTCACCAACCAACAAAAATAGGAAGTCATTGAAATATATCACTTGAGAATTATACACAGAAAAAAAAGGTTTGAATGTAAACTATGTACAGAACACAAGGCGCAATGCCCCTAGTGGGCAGTCGTCTTCCAAACCCCCACAAACCATACCATACCATACCATTCGATCATCATTCATTGCTAGTTCATCTTTCTGTCCTTAGCTGATTTTGGCTATACATTTAGATCATATTGGTTATTTGTTCTCTATCAGTTTTTACATGTCTTTGAGTTGATGGCCTTCCAAACGTTTAGATTTCATCTGCACTGAAGAGACATAAGTTGTCGAAATGCGCATATGTAGAAATTAAATTCACAGTAACTTCGGTATTTAGTTATTTCAAAATAGACAAAACTATTTAAAAAGAAATCAACAGAATGGCTAACGCTATGCTTAATGTCAAATTCGTTCCAAACAAGTTTGGCAGAGTTCGCTTAGAAACCAATGGTTACCAATTTATGCTATAGAACAACAAAGGTGATAGGCGCTACTTGAAATGTGTCGTACCATTATGTCCAGCAACAGTTAACACACACTACGAGACAATAACCAAGCAGGCCAATTACCATACCCATCCACCAAATACCGCCAGAGTGAAAGCTGAAGCTGTACTAAACACCATAAAGCAACGATGCATCAAGGAAACTACACCTATACCGACTATTTACGACGAAGAGAGGGCCAAACTACGCACAGCAGACTACATGGACGCCAACCCAGATCACGATGATGTCATCGCAGAGCTACCTACTTTCTACGAGAACCGAATGTCACTTTACAGGGCTAAAAACAAAGAAACACCCAAACTACCCTCTACCCGAGCAACTATTCAGCTTGAGGACAAATGGACACAGACCTTGGCTAACGAACCATCCTTAATCGCAGATGATGGCAGCGCAGACAAAATTCTAATGTTTTCAACTACCCGCAACCTCACCAACTTAGTAGATGCAGATATCATATATGGCGATGGTACTTTCTACACGTCACCAAAGCAGTTCTATCAACTGTACACATTCCACGCAATGGTCAACGACGTCATGTATCCACTGGTATTCACACTACTACCCGGTAAAAGCGAAGAAATCTACGACCACTTCTTCCACTTACTTAAGACCGCCAACTTCAGTTTTCACCAACCGCCTTCTTCACAGATTTCGAGACAGCTACCCGTAATTCCGCTCGACGTGCATTCGCCAACACCAGTTTAAAAGCTGCTTCTTCCACATTACTCAATGCATCTGGAGAAAGACACAACAACTTGGACTTGAACCAGCTACCAAGAAAACAACGACCTGAAACTATTCGTCAGACGAGCAGCAGTTCTACCACTTGTACCACCTGAGCTAGTTGAAGATGTCTGGTTTACTGCCCTAGAAGATGCCGAGGAAATACCAATCCACACAACACCGTTCGCCGACTACGTGACAGAATACTGGTTAGAAGGAAATCACCGTCAACAATGGAACCATTTCGACAACGAGGGACCACGCACCAACAACCACTTGGAGGGATGGCACAGCAAACTTAAGAAGCATGTCAACCACGCACACCCCAGCATCTTTGCCCTGATTGATCTACTTAAGAACACACAGGCCAACGCCGAAGCCAACCAGACCAGATACTGGCAGGGGGAACTCAACGTCCACAGGCAAAGAAATACCGTCACATCAACAGCAGATTGTCAACTTTAAAACTCAGATTCATACAAGGCCAACTCACCGTCCAGGAATACGCAGACCAAGCTACATTCTTACTACATATGGTGATTCGACAGTAGTGTTTGAAAGTTGTGTGACATTAGTTCATTATCATTACATATTTGCTTGTGAAATGTATACTTATGCTTTGTATGTGCCTTGTGTGTATGCTATGTTTGTGTATATTTATGTTTTACATGTAATTTGTGTAAATGCTATGCTTGTGTATATTTATGCTTCATGTTATTTGTGTGTATGCTATGTTTGTGATGTTAATATACTTGTGTGATATTAGTGCTACGTACAGTATGACATTTGTGCTTGTTGAATATATACGTTTTGTGCTTGTTGAATATATACGTATGCTCTGTCTGTTACTTTTGTATAGTGCTATAGTCTTGACATGTGTGCTTTTGAGATGAATACTAATGCTGATTATGACATTAAATAATTTAATACTTAATGATTATGTCAGTTATTTCTCGAAACAAAGAAAAAATACGGAGTCATTATGGATTATTCAGTGTACAGAAAAAAATTAAACGTAACAACATCGATAAAATTTTATTTACAAAAAAAAACTTAAATAGCGATAATATAGCAAAAACAAAGAAAAAATGTTGTTTTACACAAATAAAAAATAAGATAGCGATAACATAGCAAAATATAGACGGAATTGTGTTTTTAACTTTGAAAGCTATAATAATACTGGTTTCACTGTCAGTCTAATTACAGGTAAATTTAATTAATGTCATGTACACAAACTTCACGATTCTCCCACTTTTTTTTCTTACCTGTATACCAAAAATTCAAAAGTGGGAGAAAAGTGAACACACCGTAGACGATTAGACTCTCAAATAGTGACCAAAAGACAATGTTTTCGAAAAATTTTTTCTTTTCATTTCTAAATTTACTTTATTTCAATTCCTGTTTTACTTGTAAAGCCTCCCCGCCCAATTGCAAATATAAAAAAACGCCCACTTGAAATGCGTCTACGTCATCTATACATTTTTATAGATGCGACTAGATTAAGTGCCTTATTTACTAGTAAGTCAATAACAAATTTACTGCAGTAAGATGCACATGAACGTAAATAAGGCACCATAAAAATTGAAGTTTTGACCAGAAATCTTTTTTTTTGACATTTTCATTATCTTTTAGTCTGTTAACAAACTTTGAATCGCAAAGAAACAAACGGCGAAAATTTTCAAAGAAACAAAAGGTGCTTGTTTCTTTTATACAAGAATTTCTAGTTAGCCTTTGTCTTTTCAGTATTTGGATGTGTATGAAGCATTGCTGAAATTTTGCGAAAGAACACTGTTCAAATACTGCTCAAACATCGCGACTTAAAAGCTTTGTTTAGAACATCAAGAAACAGAAAGTAAAGACGGAAACATTGTATCAATTATTCAATGAAATGTAATTTGTTTTTATGCCCAGTCATATTTCACAAATAAGTTTTCTCGATGACGCATAACCATAAAGAAGAAATAGACAGGTCCTTCTGAGTTCTTGAAACATCAGACACGACATTCCGTCGACTTATTGCATCATGTATGATATACAGCCCGTCAGGATTCAGTTTTC
>MJUU01004437.1:449199-474256 GCA_002080025.1 Modiolus philippinarum | reverse complement strand
CTTTCTTATAACATGTACATTTTGGTAGACTTTAAATCAAATTTACACTGAAATTCACGCAAAAAATCTCAGATTTTGGACTTCAATTCCTTATTCAATACAAATTTGTACTTAACAAGTTATTATTCAACATCAGCACTAAAGGTGCATCTTTTACCTTTATTTTTATATATAAAATATTATTCAAATGTCAGGCGTTCTTGTTTAATTTGACATTACTTGACACAACAAGAAGAAAATATGATACAATCTCCGACCGATACATGAAACGATCAACAGCAGATTTAATCTAAGTGACGATACAGTCAACAGCCGTAACAAAAACGATCAAATGACAGTATTTCCATTTTATACCCATCCAAAACGAAGTTTCAGTTTGTGCGACTGTGAGTTTGTCCCACTGTGTGTCTAGCTATCAATCTGAGACAGACATTTTTTTCCTGTGGTAATCTCGACCCTCCTTCGACCATCTTCAGAATACCTGTATACAAATTATGTCAGGATAGTAAGTACCATATAAGGTTGTGCACCTGATTTTTAAGATGGGTTCATCAAATGTTGAAAAAATACGTCTATTTGGAGATTTCTGTCCGGAGGTTATCTCTGACCCTACTTAAAATTTCTTTTTTTTCAGATTTTTTTTACGAATTCTGCAAACCTTTGGACTTTTCATTTATAAAGTTTGATAATCAATGATGAGATTCAGGAAGCCAAGAATAGCCCACTCCTTTTTAACTGCAAGTCAGAATAAAACCATACTTCCAAGTCATCTTGTTTACAGGATCAAGTAATACACCTTATACTTAAAAAAAATAATTAACTGATTGAAAAAGTCCTTTAAAAGATATAAGTCCCTTGTCGAGAATTTTGAAGTTTCAATCGGACTGTGATTCGAGATTCTTTTTTTATGTACTGGGATGAACATTTCTTTTCAATATATACGACCTTTCAATAGCAATTGCTGTTGAATTGCTACGCATGACACTAATGGTTTGGCGCTCCATAAAACCTACAACTTCTTAAGAAGTACCTGTACAAAGTCAGGACCATAGCGATTTACATTTTTCTGTTGATTTTGCACATATAATTAGTTTTTCTACCCGTTGAATTTCGCCTCCTGAGAACTCTGTTCGGTAATTTTGAAATTACCCTTATGAACAGATTCTAGAGGCTTGCCGAGCCGTTTATAGCTCATTTATTGATTTGCAACTCCGTCATAATTTGAATTCATATTTCTACTGAACTTTAAGGATATTTTTTGGGGGGTAAAGTTTATAATAATTTAATATCGGATATAACAATAGGAATTGGGTACAAGTTTTTCAAAGTTATGTAGTCTCATTCATATTTATTACAAAACAAATTTTATATGAAAATACAAAGGAACATACAAAATTAAAGTCAATAATTGGTTTATGTTTATACAAGAAATACATGATAAAGGGTTTAAATATGAAAAGGAAAAATAAATGAAAAAAGACTAAAAATTCAAAGATCAATTCAGACATTCTGTTCACATTACCATCTAATTGCACCTCATGCTTGGATTTTTTTCTCATTTCAGCCTGAATTCTTTCATCAATTAAGATACAAATGCTTTAGTCGGACCTTGCCGAAAACTCTATTTTTCATTCCTTCCAGGTCATTTATTACTTTTTTGTTTGGTGTGTGCGCTATCCTGTAATCGGTTTCATTACTCATTGAACTCTCATTCGTATACTTACCGGCATTGAAAAAACATAATATCTGATTGTATCCAGTTCTACAGATGGTCGTTTTGACAACTTAGTAGATAAAGGCAAAGCAATGGGAAATCTAAACAAGAGGCTCAGAGAGCCTGTATCGCTCCCTTGGCCCGAAGAGGATCCAATATTCAATTGTTTTCATCTGTCAATGATCAAACAGTACCTCATGTACTGGATACTTGGTATTTTATTAAACATGAAATACAAATGTAGACGTTTCTCATCTACAAGAGAAGATCTCTAAACATTTTTCAAGCACTGGATCAATAGCAGGAACCTTGGAATAGGTACAAACCTGAAAGGAGTCCTTTTTACAGGGGACAATCCAAAAACTTGTGATCAAGTTTGATCCCAAATGACCAAGAACATTCAAGGGAGAAGATTTTTTAAAGTGTTTCCATGAGCTCCAATGTTAAACTTTGTTCCCTGCTGGTTGCCAATTTGGAATAAGTACGCACCTGAAAACAACCTTTTATAGCCCCGATTTGCGGAAGGTACATAGTGTTCGTGATGGCCTAATGTCTGTCCTTCTTCAAAAAGGTGGTATTCTCTTCTCCTCCTTAAGCACCCATCGGAATTTCTTTTAAATTATGCAGGAGCTTCATCACATATTGTAGATGTGTCTTGTACGTTTTGTTTTCCAATAAATCCTTTTTCCAGATTTTTGACATGTTTTTGACTTTGCCATTGTAGCTCAGTGCAAACCATATGATGACCACTTGGTATCCCGTACCCCCTTAACCACTAGTCAGAATTTCATGAGACTTGTGTAAGACCTTAGTTACATGCTATAGATTTGCACTATGTGTTTTGTTTTCCGATAATTAAGTTTTTTGTCTCGCCCGCGACGAAAGTAGCGGAAAGCAAGACATATGCGTACAAAGTATGGCGGCGGCGGCATACTTTCATGTTAAGTTTTTGTGATTAGTCATTTTCTCAGAGGTCAATTATATTTGGTATATAGGTTGGTCTTGAGTAGTACATGACAGTCTGCTATATGGCTTTTGTCTGTGACCACAATTTCATGGTCCAATGAACATGTAAAGTTTTTGTGCTTACTTAAGTTTCTCAGCAACTATAAGTGGTAGGTCAATGATATTTGGTAAGAAGGTTGGTCTTAGGTAGTACATGACGGTCTGGCATATGGCTTTTGTGCTTGACATCAATTTCACGGTCTAGTGAACATGTAAAGTTTTTGTGATTAGGTCATTTTCTCAGTAACTAGAAGTTGCAAGTCAATGATATTTGTAATATAGGTTTGTTTTGAGTAGTACATGACAGTCTGCTACATGGCTTTTGTCTGTGACCTCAATTTCACGGTCCAATGAACATGTTAATTTCTTGTGCTTAGTTTAGTGTCGCAGTAACTATAAGTGGTAGGTCAATGATATTTGGTATGTAGGTTGGTCTTAAGAAGTACATGACAGTCTGGCATATGACTTTTGTCCTTGACCTCAATTTCACGGTCTAGTAAACATGTGAAGTTTTTATGATTAGGTCATTTTCTCAGTAACTATAAGTGGTAGGCCAATGATATTTGGTATACAGGTTGGTCTTTGGTAGTACATGACATTTTGTTACATGGCTTTTGTCTGTGACCCCAATTTCACAGTCCAGTGATCATGTTAAGTCTCCCAGTATCTATTAATTTAAGGTCAATGAAATTTGGTATTTTGGATTTTCTAAGATGGAACATGACAGCCTACTATTTGGCTTTAGCCCTTGACCTCATTTTCATGGTCTAATGTTTGGTTTTTCAGTATCTATCAGTAGTAGGTCACTGAATTTCCGTTTTGGGTGAATCATGCCGGTCTGCTTTATTGCTTTTGTCACTTACCCTAATTTCACAGTCTAGTGAACATGTTAAGTTTTCTGATTTAGTCAGTTTGAGAATTCACATCAATTTGGTGACCATGTAGGGACGGGCAAGACATCAATTTGGGTCCACACTTGTTTTAAAGATTTTTGCATGGCCTTACACGTTGTCTTTTTAGCGCAGTGCCAAAACCTGATATCCACTGCTTGGAATTTTATGACTTATGGTGGAGCTTAATTACATATTTTAGATGTGCACTATTTATTTTTTTCCAATGATTCCTTTTTCACGTTCTTTTTAGAAAATTCACGAAGACGTCGAGGTGCGGCTGGGGATCCATGGCTCACAAGGCCACAGTAACTCTATAGTTTAACATGAAATAATCTTTGGATGTTGGACAAATGCTAACCCTTGTTACCCTGCTGACACCATCTTTACATAGGGCTGAATAAAAACATTTTGTTTTGCTGGTGGCCACCAAAACACTGTTATGAACAAGTTTTGCTCCAATTTGTCTAGCAGTTTCAGATAAGATCTTTGAATGTGTTTTTCCATAAGTCCGTGTGTTTTTCCATAAGTCCAATGAGTATCTATTTTCTCCACTTGCAGCCATATTAGATATAGGGCGAATATAAAAAATCACCTTTTTGCACGGCCACCAAAGGACTAATGTGGCAAAGTTAGGGTCCAATTCCCCGAAATGGGGTCCAATTCCAATTCTAAGGGGAAAACGTTTTAAATGTTGAGTTAGCTTGTGTCAAATCTTTCCCTTAAACAGCTAAAGAATGTTGTTTCCTCTACACGATTTGACTTCACTACCGGATTTGACATGTTCAACACAGTGAGTGTCCTCCTATAAGAAGCAGGAAAGGCTTATTCTACTAGTGGATCAGATATCACACATGGCTTATAAATTGGGTCTGTGCTATTCATCCGTATGTATGTCTCCAATTTTTTTTATGTGCAATACTTATGCGATGTCTTTGTATCTTTGTGTTTCCACTATTTTCAATGCCTTTGGATTATTTTTTTAGACTGATAGTTCGGTTCTTACTTACTTTGTATCACTACTTTGATTTTTGTCATGACCGCACCATTTAAACCTTCGGTATTTGTGGATGTGTGGAATATGGATCTTTGTACCCCGTGTATTTTTACCCTACAATTTTGTAAGCGAGGTCACGTCGCATGATGAATACTGAAACGATGATGAATTCTCATTTTTCAGTCAAAATTTAAATTGTATATACTAAACAAAGTCCAAAACCGTAAGTTGTATTATAGCAGCTCATCCAATCCAACAAAATGTCAGCTGTATATCTCTAAATTTTTTCAACATGAAACTATATATATAACGCTTTGTTATATATCACGCAGATTACCGTCCCTGTCTGTACTCTAAAGCACGTTTATTCTCATAAAAACTTACTTTTACGCCCCGGAAATAATGCAGTAAACGAACTTTTGTCGTTCACAATTGAGCTGCTGTCTACTTTGGATTAGTCCCAGGCTTGTTTAAGTCTAGTCATGTAACACCCGTATGAATTTTAATCAGTTTCAATTGAATGTAAGATATATATGTTCCTAAGGCATATTTTTTTATTATCACAAATCATCAGTATTATATTTTTTGTAAATTAACCTTTTTTTTATATTTAGATAACCTTTTGAAATGCAGTTGTATCCTCTTAGATATATCACAACACAGCCGTTGATCGTAGGTGATCTCTGCTGAGGATCGTAACATTCAATAAAATGGATCGGCCGAAGATCGTATCCTATTTTTCACATGTAGTGTTGACTAAAGTCAAATTTCACGAAAACAACAAACATTTGAATACTGCAGCATATATCAAAAGAAAGGTAACAGATTCATCTTTAATACTGATGTTAAATAATACTTTGTTAAATACCAAGTTCTGTGTAATAAGTGATTGAAGTTCATGATGTGAGTTTTTTGCAAGATTTTCAGTATAAATTTGATTCAAAGTCCTCCGAAATGTACATGATATAGGAAAGTAATTTATTGTTTTCATTATGTAATTTATAATCTTCATTTTTACATCCAAATCAATACATGTTTCTGCTTAAAATGACATTAAATATCAAAAATCTTAACACCACTATTTCACTTCTCGGGATGTAAACAAATATCGATGATCGTATCAATCGGCCGATGATCAAAATGATACAAAGCGGTTGTACGGTGTGATTAGACTCTCAAATAGTGACCAAAAGAAAATGTTTTCGAAATTTCTTTATTCTTTTCATTTCTAAATTTACTTTATTTCAATTCCTGTTTTACTTGTAAAAGCCAATTGCAAATATAAAAAACGCCCACTTGAAATGCGTCTACGTAATCTATACATTTTTTAGATTAAGTGCCTTATTTAAGTCAATAACAAATTTACTGCAGTAAGATGCACATAAACGTAAATAAGGCATCATAAAAATTGAAGTTTTGACCAGAAATCTTTTTTTTGACATTTTGATTATCTTTTAGTCTGTTAACAAACTTTGAATCGCAAAGAAAAAAACGGCGAAAATTTTCAAAGAAACAAAAGGTGCTTATTTCTTTTATACAAGAATTTCTTGTTATCCTTTGTCTTTTCAGTATTTGGATGTGTATGAAGCATTGCTGAAACTTTGCGAAAGAACACTGTTCAAAGACTGCTCAATCATCGCGACTTAAAAGCTTTGTTTAGAACATCAAGACACAGAAAGTAAAGAGTAAAGACGGAAACATTGTATCAATTATTCAATGAAATGTAATTTGTTTTTGTGCCCAGTCATATTTCACAAATAAGTTTTCTCGATGACGCATAACCATAAAGAAGAAATAGACAGGTCCTTCTGAGTTCTTGAAACATCAGACACGACATTCCGTCGACTTATTGCATCATGTATGATATACAGCCCGTCAGGATTCAGTTTTCAGATTTGATTTGAGCGTTATTCATGTCACAAGAGTGCAACTCTCACTGGTCGAGTCATAATAGTCCTCCAGCATGATTTAAAGCACTCATCAATTATATTTTGATGACATGTCAATAATCTGTCCAGCTGAAGTGACCAGTGAGAGTTGCAAACGCTTGTGACTTTTTCATTCCAAAATAAACGCGCGCATCAAATTTGAAAACTGAATCCAGACGGAGGGTAGTAATTATACTGTAGCGTTTAAAGCGTAAATGGAAATGCTAAACAATGATCAAATGACTTTTTTGTTCAGTAAAGGATAACAGACCCTTGAAATACAACTACATGATTCTCAAATGCGTGGACATTCACTTTACGTATTACGTAGTTGTGCTATATTAGGCAATTTTTGCATGTATTGCTGTTACGTGTCGGAGGCTTTCTTGGCTAAATGTGAATCTCCCCTTTCATCGAGTAGTGAAACTAGTATTTATATTTATATTGTCTACATATCAAGTCCTGATAAAATTTAACATAAATTCATAATAGAGGTATACATTATTTATAGTTTAAATATCTCAAATTTAATGTGAAACATTTGCACGTAATGATGCAGTCAATCCATTCTTGATAAAGAATGCAACTTAAAGAAGAAATGGTTTTATTGAGAAACGGTATTGGCTTCCATTGTTTTTGTATCCCTTGCTTTGCTAATGCCGGGGATAAAAAAATTACACAAGAAACTCAAGCCCATTAGTCTAATGACGGGAAACTATAGTGGTCATGGTTTGAACAGAGCATGCCTAGTATGCATTAAAAGGGTCTGTAACTCTCGTTCGGTTTTAAAACTTCAGGGTACAGAACTTAGAATTTTTACGAAATTATGTTAAAAACAAACATTTGAATGTTATAATTCTATGACGCCATATATGAAGGGAAATACGTTAGGATCGCAATTTTATATCATAAATATTCAATACCACGTGAGGAGACTTCCAGACCTTAATTTCGAGCGTTAACTGTGCATATTAAAATTATAGAGTATCATATTGCAATCAGGGCTTGGAACAATATGAGAAAATAGACCTTTTCAATCGAAAGATGCTCTTGAAACTTTGATACTATTTTGGTAAAATTTGATGAATGATACACCCATTTAATCATTGATATATTAGGTTACTTTTAAAGGAAGTCACAAGTCACTTGACCAGGTGTATTTTTCTATCACTTAAAGGAGGGGATTTCCAATTGATTAATAACGCGCAATTTTGTGACGTCGTGGTACGTATATTCATAAATGTATAGATGGCTTTTCTGACACACCGGGAATCTCTTACCTACCTACCTTACATACCGTTAACTAGACCTTTGGTCCATCACTTGGTTTTGTTCACTTAATGATGCTTCCGGTCCATGAAAGTGTGAATGAGTGAGTGAGTGAGTGCAAGGAGTAAATTTTAGTGGAAAATCCTTCCAGTGTTTATTTAAATCACTTTTGAATATGTTGACATTTTAAGCTTCCAATACCCTATTTGGTAAAAAATTCCAGTCGTCCACTAAACACGTTGTGAAAAGCTGAACTTTCGTCTATTTATAGGAATATGTTTTTTGTATATCTTTAACTTGTGACTCCTTGTTGTTGAATGTTGTACAGGGAATAGATTGCAGTCAACTTTTTCGACATGGTTCACAATGTTGTATGTCTGAACTAAATCTGCTCTTAGTCTTCTGTATTGCAGTGATGGTAAACCTAGGCGTTTTAGTCTATCGTCATAACTTAGATGTTAAATTTCACTTATTAATTTTGTTGCTCTCCGTTTATTACAAACCATATTGAACTCCCATATTCTACGTAAGGTCTTGCCAAACTCCTGTACAGTGTTAAAACATGTTCTTATCCATAGATATAATTGTTCTATTTATAACTCTTAGTTTTTTATGGGCCTTTTTTAACTTAAGTGTTGATATAATGTTGGAAATTAAGTTTGCTATCAATTACATCTCCTAAATCTTTCTCTACATGGGATTTTTCAATAGTTTCGTCTGTCATCTTGTATTCAGTTGATGTTTCTGCTACTAAGTGTATATGTTCACATGTATTCCTATTGACTTTTAATAGCCAATTATTTTACTAATTTTGCAACGTGTCCATACCTTTTTGTAGACTAGTTCTGTCATCTTCACTGTTTATACTGGCATCGATCTTAGTATCATCAACAAAAAGCTTTACTAGACTATCGATAGTATCTGGTAAGTCATTGAAGTCGTTGATTATTACTGTGTCTAATTTTGTGTTTGGTGTGTTCATCAAAATTTGGTAACTGCTCAGAATCTGGTTCGATTGTAAAGACAATATTGAAAAATTGGTTAAGGAGTTCTGCCTTATCTATATTTTCAGTGTAAATGTGAGAATTATCATTTCTTATGCTCTGTATTTGTGCCCTAACTTGAGTACTGGACTGAACATATTTCCAATAGATTTTTGGATCGTCTTTTGTTTTTTGTGTTACCAATTTCTCGTAATTAACATGAGCTTCTCCTACTTTGGCAAGTTATATTTTAAGCCTGCTCATATTTTTTATTGTCTGCTGACTTCTGCAATATTTATTTTTTTTCCACATTTTCCTCTTATTCTGCACAGCAATTAGTTTATCATTATCCATCCAGAGAGTATCGTAGTGTTTTGGCCTAGACTTTCCCACTGGTATATTTTCCTTACATGTATTTGATAATTTTTCTGCAAATCTATTCCACAAAGCTTTAACACTGCCTGCAGCTGGTAGATCTGCCCAGTCAACATTGCCAAGAGTATTGTTGATTGTTTTATTGTCACCTTTAGAATAACTTAATTTATCAGTTATATATATGAAAAAGAAAGGAAATGGGGTAAATGTCAAGGAGACAACATCCCATATCCAGGTTAAAACGACCCAAAACAAAACATCTAGGGGTCACAAAATATACAGAACTATATACAAATGCAAATTCGAGTACTTTATGGTCGCTGTTACCACCTGGAGTACAATGCTCGATGCTGTCAATCATTCCCTCCTCATTTGTAAAAATTAGATCCAGTATACTTGGATCATCTTCTCCTCTGAATCTTATCGGCTGTTTTATGTGTTGGTACAAAAAAGTGTCCATAACAATTCCCCCAAAAATTAGATAATAATTGCTAATAAACACAGAACCGTACTGCCGTTTCCAATCAAATTTCAATTTAAAATTAGAGTCTTCAATAAGTAAAACTGAATCAAATTTGATATTGTACATATGATTCTTAGACATAATAGAATGTAATTCTGTTATACATAGTGGGTCTATTGCATTTGGACTTCTATCAATACACGTGATTAGTAGGTTAGAACCCTCTGGGGACTGTATACCAACTTGAATGTGCTCTACAAACTCAGTTTTGCGGCTTTCTAAATCAAATGCCTTTAGGAATCTTGTATATGTTATAAAACCTTTTTCTGTTAAAACTTTATTCGTGGGACAGTGTATAGTATATTCTGATATTCTCCAAATGGTGTCTGTATAATCAACTTGGGAATTTTTTTGGAAATACCCCAGTAACAGCTATTATACCGTAATTTTTGTCGGCAACCAGCGTGGACAGTTCCCAATTTTGTTAAAAAGTCTGTCTGCATTTGTATATGTCACAGGGCAAATTGGAATCCAGGAGAATCCGGAATCCTCCTAGGGCAGATTTGAATTCTGATTTATCCTAGGACAAATTGGAATTCTGATTTGCCCTGGTTTTAATCCAGTGTAAATTGGTATTCCAGTTTTTACTAGGACAAATTGAGATATCAAGATTTGCCCTTGGAGTATTCTGGATCTTACTGACTTATTAAAAACATAATATAGTAATGAACAACGTCACAATATAAAATATAAGTAGATTTTTCTGAATTTAACAGTCTTTGTAAAAGATTTTATTTCAGTGAAGATATATTCAATCACAGTATTGATCCTTGATTTTATGACTAGACAAATTAACATTTAACTCCAGTAGTCTTGCGAAGTAACGCATTCTACATCCTTTTATATTTTTTTTCCAAAGATCGTATAAGGGAAAGTTATTTTACAATAGAGGATCTAATTGGTTTAAAGTCTCTATATTTTCGGGTCTAAATGCTGTATACCCTACTGCACTGACTGAGATCAAGTTTATTCCAGCATGTCAAAAAATCGCCCATCAGTCGAGATTGTCAGCCTGTCTGTGTGCAACTGCAATGGTAAAAGTAATACTTTCACAGGTTCATGTCGGAAAGCTTAAAGTTTCACAAAATTTCACAAGAACAATTTGAAGAAATGTTGCAATAAATAGGTTTTAGTTTAAGAAAAGGTTGTAAATATGTTCCACTAGTAAATGTTTTAACCTGCCAATACTGATTTAGTTTTCCATTTATAAATATTCGATCTAATTGTTTGTTTATTTGAATTAAGCTTAACTGCTTTTAAATAATAGTAGGATCCAGTTTCCTCCTAAAAATAATAACTAGTATGATTCTGGATCGTCCTACAAAATCAGTAGGATCCAGAATCCTCCTAGGGCAAATCTGGATGTCTTAATTTGTCCTAGTAGAAATTGGAATTCCAAATTACACTGGATTAAAGCCAGGGAAAATCAAAACTCCAATTTGTCCTAGGATAAATCAGAATTTCAATTTGCCCAGGAGGATTTTGCTCTGTAACATATACATGACAAGTAATTGTGCACTATATACAGTGGTATTAAAATTGTTAAAACTATTTATTTGTTTGACGAATTACAATCACAACTGCCATCTCCTGTCACTAATATATCATCGGTGGGAAGAAAATACCTCCTATAACTGTTTCAATCGCAATATCTGTTGTATCTGTCACATTACAGAGGTAGCCCTTGCTAGAGGTAACCGGATAACTGACGAACCGAACTGTACGAACGAATCGAATGTACATTACGGGAGTAGTTAATTATTCAATACATAAAATTTAGACAGACAAAACTTGATAAATATCGTGGAAATAGACACTATAAAGGTTAAACAGTTATACTAAAATAAAATTTGAACATATAATCGTGCAATTTAGTGTAAAATTGAAATATCAGAAATCTTGTACCGGATGTTGATATACGAAAGAAACGTATAATTTACGTATGTACATGTATAAATGAAATTGGTTAATCGCAAAGGGTTAAATTACTCTTCATGCAAAAAAATCAATAGGTGAAGTCTATGTATGGAGGGACTAAAAGGGGTCTTAGCGCTGTGCAAATTAAGACATGTGCTTTCTGAGAACGGTCGATTTTTTTAAAAGCGCGGTACCTTTAATTGCCACCAAATGCACTTTTGAAATTTCAGAATTCCCATACGTATCTGTGCGTTATACTTATAAGGGTTAATACATTACATTGTAAATGGGGGTTGCTACTTTGTAACAGATTATTTGAATGTTTGGAGGGGCACTCGGGACAAAAACAATGGATTAAATTATTTCAATTGGAAAGGGTTTTGTCTGTGGTTATCCATATCTTATAAATTGTTTTAAATCTCTTTATTCACTGCCAGAACGTACTTTGTCAAACATTACAGGTTTCAACAGACACTAAAATAAATTACAAGAAATTTTCCCTTCATTTCTGAAAATATAGGCATTTCGAAAAAAAAAATACTCGTATGACCCTACCATTTGTAAAATTGTAAAATTTTGACGTCTTCTGAAATAATTACACAGGCCATATCAATATAATTAGATGTTATTATTTCAAAAGTCTTAAATTCAACATTGGATATCATCTTTCGCATGCAAGTCGGGTGAATGATTGCAACTTATACATTTAGAAGGACGTTGCAAAAGGTGAAGCCGTTATTATGGTTGTGATAAAACAGTCTCATATTGCATAAATGAAGTAACATGACTTAAAATAAATTGACAAAATACACAGGTATTCATTGGATCCTACATACAGAAAAAGAGGAACAGGCAACAAAATTTTGTATATTGTTCAATCAATACTGCGTCATTTCTATAATTCTTCTAACAGAACATATGGCATACACAGTTCACATTGGTCAAACAAAGAGTAGGTCTTCGTTATTAATCACCTCAATGTAGACAAGGGGGTTCTCACAATGTCAGTAAGTCTCAAAGGAATAATCGTACTTTTCCATATGAAGTTTTTCTTCCATCCAAAGGTAATTTTAAAGATTTCCATTGAAACTATTATTAGAGTTTTAACAGAATACGTGATTGTTACCAAGGGAATAATCATTTCCTGTGAAAACTATGAAAGCTGCCATTAACTACAATTACTATCAATTGCAAACTTCTCCACCGACATTTTCTTTATGTAGATATGCTAAATTTTCGTGCATCGAAATAAAGTTTTATATTCAATAGGTGTTTAAAGCAAACGAGATAATGTACGTAGAACTGAGAAATGACGTTCACAGAAAGGAAATATTCGTTAAATTTAAAAATAAACTGCTGAATCATGCTAAGTTAAAGCAGACCCTCACTTAAAATATTAATGTAATACCCTTTTCTAACCTCTGAGAAATATTCAACGCCTTTGCAAAATAACAGGCTAATCGAGTGTACATTACAATACTCGATTGATTTCTACATGTAAGTGTGAAAAATTCATGGAGAAATATATCTGGATAATTAAAAAAATGTCAAGCTCTTGATTATCAAACACATACAAATAAAACAGGATGATGTGATTGATTGAATAAGCCCAACATACAAATTATTCATTCTAACAAAATATGTGAATCGAAAGATCCCTCAGCGTATGATATGTGTGTTTCCCATGTTCGTATGATTCGTCAGTTATCCGGTTACCCCTATTAAATATAAGAAATGTTGATTTATAGGGTGTAATAAACCTTGGGACTGCTCATGAGAATACACCATTTCAGGTTGGCCGACATTTTGAGTATGTACATTTTCTATTGAAGCAACTGGTTTGGTTTTACTACTGGTACCTGAATCTATATTCATTATAAGGGTTATCATCGTTGTTAGTTTGTTTAGTATTCTTCCTTTCTTCTTATTTCCTACCTTCCATTCTTATCTTATTAGTTTTTTCTTGTCTAATTGTCAGATCTTTCACTGCATGTACATTTTCTATTGAAGCAACTGGTTTGGTTTTACTACTGGTATCTGAATCTATACAGATTGTCTCTTCATTATAAGGGTTATCAGCGTTGTTAGTTTGTTTAGTATTCTTCCTTTCTTCTTATTTCCTACCTTCCATTCTTATCTTATTAGTTTTTTCTTGTCTTAATTGTCAGATCTTTCAATGCAATGCATTTATTGAACTCATTAGTTTTAGATAGGTTTCTAATTTTGGCGGCATTGTCAAGAATATTTTCCTGTACTTTTTGTTTTTGAACACTATTTTCAGAGGCCTGTTTGTGCCCTCTTTAGTATTACTCAATCTAAGGCCTCGATATCCACTTCAGTTACTCCTATTGTATTACATAGCTCTACGTAATTTTCTATCTTGACTGATCTTGCTTTGGCATTCAGGTAAATTAAAAATTGATAAATTTAAGGTTCTTTGTCTTTGGTCGGTCTTCTATTTCGTATATTTCTTTTCTTTCGTCATCCTGTAATGATGTTTGTATATCATTCTTAACCTCCTCCACAATCCTCGGTTTTAATGTAACAACCTCCTCCCTGACTTTTAAACTTATACCTGATTTCATATCATCAATCTGTTTTTCGATATGTGATATTATGTTTTGTGTATTTTCGAGTTGAAGTGACAGGCCTTTGATACATGGGGAATTTTGCTTACACTCAATACATGTCCATTGAAATTTTGGCTTGTATCTTCCCTGAGAGTGAGTAGCGAGGCAGAAGGTATTCTAGAACACGGTACACAAAAGTCCAGTTAACTGACACAGTAACATATACTGTCCATATCCTTGTTAATTTCGATTTCACATTTCGGACACAAGTTACTCCCCATTCATTCTAGCCCTCTTAGAATTTTTACCCTGTATAATGGGTGTTGAGCTTGCTAGAAAATTAGCCATTTCTAGTGTCTATATATATCTAGTAGGACTTCTATTTTACTTCTTTGTTAATAAGATATATTGATGATCAATAGGGCTTCTCTATTGTATTTTAATTTTAGTAGGGCTTCCCTACTACTTATGTTGTTGATCAATATGGCTTCATTGTTGTAAATTACTCCAAATTTTTAAATTTTAAACAGTCTACTAGCTACAGTCAGTTGCATCTGAGTACTAAGTCAATTTTGTACAGTCGATAGTGCTTCCCTATGAAGAATGATTATGTATTAATTATATGATAGCTTTCTGCTATCATCGGCTTTATGATTCAATCTGAATTGGGGAACTTATTTAATGGCTTTTCAAATTTTCTGGTCTACAGTTCATTTGTTGTAATAAAAAGCAATAATTCTTCTCTAACATCACTTACAAAAATCATTATTTTGCGATGACATGATCAAGGCACTGAATCTTTTGCTAGACAACGTTTTTGTTCGTTTAGGCAACATCGTCTTTCAGCAGGTCATTGGAATTCCAATGGGTACAAACTGTGCACCTCTCATTGCAGATCTTTTCCTGTTCTGTTATGAACGGGACTTTATGGAAAAAACTATAGCATGGAACCATACAAAACAATGATAAACTAATTTCAATTTTCAACGATAACAGCAGGTTTATTGACGATATCCTTACTATTGAAAATCCCCAGTTTTAGACTATGTTGACCTCATTTACCCACAAGAACTGAAACTTAATAAAGCAAACAATGATTCTAAATACTACCAATTTCTCGATCTAACTATCATCGTTGACTCTGGAAAAATTAAACTAAAATTTATGATAAAAGGGATGTTTTTTTATTTCACTACACTAATTTCCCTTTTCTTCATGGCGACGCTCCTGTAGATCCATCATATGGGTGTATATATCTCAACTTTTACGATTTGCGCGCGTCCGTTCTACTCTTGACGATTTTAATGAATCTATCCGAAATTTTACAACAAAGTGACAGGTTTCATAAATTGATAAACATATTTAAGATGTTTTATAAAAGATATGGACATTTGATATCTAAATATAATGCGACTCGCAAACAGCTTATTACTAAGGGCATTTCTGGCCCTTGTTTTTACCGAAATGTTGGTAAAAAATGTCAAAAACTGATAAAAAATCCAGAAAAACTAGGACGTAACTTACATTCTTTACGTAATAGGGGATATTGACCGGATATTCTTCAAGATTCTGTTAAGTTTGCTTTGGGATAACATGACCTGAAGATTTTACTATTATACTGGCCTCTCACTGATACTCCGATGTCTACTGAAATCCATAATGATTCTTTACCAAACCCTTTGGGAAGTTTTGAATTTGATTGATATTCCGTAGTTGACAGTGTTTTACCAGCAGACTAGGCTCCTTGGGCTAGCCGGCAGTTGAACGGCGAGCATTCCTTGACCCATCTTTCTAAATTACGTTTTGTGTTATTTTTCCTTTGTAAGATTGTGGTCTTGGAGTAGTGGTCTACCTGTATTGGGTTTATTTGTATGTTTATTACACTGTAGGGAAACGGTATAAATGGAGGTTTGGGTAACCATAAACCGGTTTAACCCTACCACTAGCTGGTGCCAGTGCCGGTACCAAGTCCGAGTTCCTATCGTTATCTATGTTTGTGTTTTGTAATTTTAATGTTTTTCTTGTGCAGTTCCCTTGTTGATTGTGGCACGTGATTGTAATGATCGGCCATTGTAAGTGTTTCCTGTTATTTTTTCTTCATTAATTCCCTATATATTTAGTCTTGTAAGTATATTATATTGCAAAGAAGGCTTCCCTACTCACTATTATATGAGTTGAAGCCATTATGATAGGGGTTTCCTATAAATTATTTAACTGAAACTGAGTAAATGAAATTCAAAATTTGAAGGGTGTTCTATGGAACACTTGTGTCGCCTGGACTACAGAAGAGCCATTTTTGGCCAAGTGAACCTCTAAAATCTGCAAAAACAAAATTTTAAGTATCAGGTGCACAATTAAATCAAGTGATCGACAAATTCGGAAAGGTTGGTTAGAATATGACTAAAAGTTTTTAAAGACTACCACATTAACAAACTAAATTAACAAATGAGCTACTTTGGCTCAGTAAACCTCTAAGATCTGTAAAATCAAAATATTACGTATCAAATGAACAACAAGATCAGGTGAACAACATATCCTGCAAGTTTGGTTGGAATCTGACTTATAGCTATGATGGAGTTAAATTAACATGAATAACAAATGAGTAACTTTGGCTTCATGAACTTCTAAAATATGTAGATTCAAAATTCTAAGTATCAGGTGCGCATCTACACCAGGTGAAAAAGATATCCTGAAAGTTTGGTTGGAATTGGACTAGCACTTTTGAAGGAGTTGCAGATTCAAAAACCAACCGACTCACAAAATATGTAAATTCAAAATTCTAAATATCATGTGCACACCAACAGGCGACACAGGACGAGGACAGATAGTAATCCCTATGTGTCGACTCTGCTTACAGCAGGCGACACAATAAGTAGGGCTTCCCTTCTTACTTGTTAATATGCTCTGTATTAAGTATAACGAGACTTTTGGGCTTCCCTATAGTCGAAATATGCCTGTTGATTGCATTTAAATTCACTAGCACTGGGAGGTATTGAATACCAAGAGCTATACAATTTAATTTAAGTGTAGGGCTCTTAGAAGGCTTTAAATGTATAATGACAGCTTGATATAATCACAATGTTGAGAATGTATGTACCTTTCAAGACATTTATGGTTTTTGGAAGGATAAGATTATTGATAAATTTCCTGCAGGGAGGTTTGGAGATTCAAAATTTGAGTTGAAAATAATTTGGTGGTTTCACACCTATGATCAGATGCTTGACAGTATTAAGTGGTCGGAAAGGTTCAGTTGTCAGTAGGAATTACAGTAAGTATTCACAAAGAATTTAATTGTCGGGAATGATTAGCTGTACACAGACGACAAAAGTATCGTATATATTAAATTGTCACATAGAATTAATCTTTACGCTGGAGCTGTTGAATATAATTATATTGACATTTATACAACACATTGCAACGGCAGAAAAGACAAAGTAACTCATCATTATACACATGAGTAAAATTTTCAGATTACTAGCCGAAACTTCAGCAGAGTTTCTAGAAGACCGTAGTCTGGAACGCTTACAGACGCATTTAATGAAGACACAACAAAATACAAAGACAACAAATAGGATTTTGTATTGTATACTTGAATCAGATTAATGTCAACCTATTTGTCTTTTCCTGTCGTATATATTGAACAAAAACTATACTTTTGACAAAATCCTGCACTTCAAACACAATTAATGAAAGTCGTAAATTAGAACTATGTCAATTTTCGTCAAATTTAAAAATGCATGTCCAAAATTGAAGATCTGTTGAACAAAGTTTGAATTTTTTTTGCTTCTTATGTATGTTTTCAGGTCGTTAAGAATTCCTTCTCTTATAGCACTCATGTATCCGATAAAGATTATATCACACTTTGATTGCTTAGTAGGCTATATAAAAACCGAGCGAAAATAATTATCGAGTGATGTTATATTTGGCGAGGGTAATTGCATCTCGAAACTTTTTTTGCAACTCCGACATCATTTATCTGTTTAATCCTATCGAATGACTGAATGTTTTACGCACAAATGATGTCGAAATTTGGTAGCAAGTTCCTCGGCAGAGGGGTAAAATTGACAACTTTTCAGCCAAATACCCCATTGATTCAAAACTTGTTAGAAATGCCACCGATTTGTCAACACTGTTAGTAAATTGCAGCATTCTATTATCTGGAAGAACTGCAAAGTAAATCGTTAAAATTGTATCAGTGGTCTCCTTACTTTCGAGTTCATTTGGTGATACAAGATGAAGGTTATCCTTAAATTGAGGATTGTTCAATGAAGGAACATCATCTTTATAGCGGAAACTGAAATTAAATCATTTAGCTAGCTTATTGTTTTCCTCTGAACTATCCCTTGTATTAAACTAGCTTCATACGAATAAAGAAACGAATCTGCTAAAAGTGGCGCACAATTAGTTGCCATAGGTATCGCTATTGTCTGTTGGAAAACTTGTCCTCAAAATTCTACAAATATGTTATCAATCAAGAATTCCAGCATTGCAATCACATCCTCCTCTGTTTACTTTTTGTGTGAATCAGTGTGATGTTTAACAAAATTCGCCCCATCTTTACCTATCACTAAAAATGAATATCTTCTTTCACCCTTTTTAGTACAGAAAGGCTGATGTATTAAATTCCGGAGTACTGACTTTTGTTTATCGTGTGGAAGAGTAGTATAGAGAGTAGAAACATCAAATGGCAAAAATACGGAAAAATTCGATTCTTTAAGAAATATTGCTATAAATACAAATTTATTACCATAAATTATGTTCTGACCGATTTTAAAGGGATTCGATATAGATTTATTGTATTTAACGCCGTTTAAGAGACCTTTTAAATACTTTGTTCTAGTTTTAACCTTGATTGTTGACGACGTCGACTACAGAATTTGGATCGCCATGTTTCGCTACCGTGACTTTTCGTCGCAGGCGAGACACAAATTATGATAGGTTAGAAACATGATCGTGCAAGTAGCTGTATCCAATTCAAGGAAGGGGATTTTTAAAAAAAATTTCTGTCGCTTACAATTTGCGTATTTTCATTCTATAATTGAATTCAAATTACTTTGTAGGACTGTATTCCTCTGTTTTGTAATGGGGTTTAAAGAAACGAAATAAGGTGTTGGGTAAATAAATAACCACAATTTTTATAACATTCTGTTACTTTTGTTACAGATGCTTGTGAATTCCCAACTGCAATGCAGGCCTCAACATGGATGTATAATTCTTCAACAATCACCACCGGAAAATCAACACTAACAGGGTTTAGTTTTTCAACAAAGGGAGAAAATTTGAATACTTATAGTTGTATATCTAATACGTCGGATGTATTCATATTGAAGTAAGTCAATTTAAAACAAAGATATACACAAATAGTGCCAGTAGGAATTTCAGCAATGATTTTTAGAGAACGCATCGACTTCTTGTACGAAAACTCTGATATACTGATTTATATTGCTATCATGGCTTTGTAGTTTCTGTGAGAATTACTGAAAACATGTGTTCATCACAATTCACATGTATGGCATGTAAAAACATTAAAGTGAGGAAAACGGGTTTCCTTCCGTTAAACTAATTTGGCTGTATTAATCCCAGTTTGTTTTTATACATAAATATATACAAAACATAGCTTCCACCACGGGTTTTCATTATGGAACCCCGAGTTTCCAAATCAAACACAGATTTCTTGAAGGAAAATGTGGTCTTTTTTAGCTATGGGAAACCAGACTTTGCAGTAGTATATAAACACTTCAACAAAAAACATATTTCTTAACTAAGATTTCTACGAGTTTCTAAAGCTAAACCCGATATTGGAACCACAAAACAAAAGTGTTCATCTCAATTCGAAAGCGTACAAATTTTGTCTACTTTACAGAAATTCATTTTTTCCCTATGAAAACTCGATAGAAAACTGATCTTTGAATAGTATATGAAAGGAAACACATATTTGTACTGGTAAACTAAACTTAAGCCCTTGAAACCCTAATTTAATTGCAGGTAAACAGTTGTTCTGTATGAAATCACTGATGATGATATTTGCATACATTGCTGTACAAACAATGAAATCATTATAAATGAAATCTATTGCCTTGATATGATGCATTTTATAAAATGAAAAGAAAAATTATTCATTATACAGATACAATGGAAAGTTATAGAGTAAGTGTTTTATTAGCTGAGTTACAGACATCAGAAATCAAAATTAGATGACAACGGACACAGTGAGATAACAATATATGAACTTATATAATAAGATAAATTAAACCTGAAATATCCGTTTTTGAAATGATCATGGTAGACACGACTGGTTCCTATTATTGGTTACGTTGATAATTTGTTTTTATTTACATTTCTTGTGCGATTCCCTTGTAGATTATGGCTGGTGATGGTAATATTCATGTTATCTTTGCCTTTTAATGGACGATGACTGTCCAATCAATATAAATCAATTTATACAAAAATATAAATAATTTATAATAAAAGAATATCAGTCACTGTGTTGTTTTAATATTCAGGACAGACAGTAGTTACACAGATGCTGGTAGGAATAGATGGTTGTACCTGTGTTTGAAGATCACGTACGTGTCTGACAACCTAATAAAATTTTATCTGCTAGCAGGTGAGAATTCATTTAGAGTTATGAAATGCTTCAAAACTATTTACTGAAGGATGTGTATTGGCATCAACTTTCATAAAGTAAGCTTTAATGTTTGTCCTCTTTTGTCAGACTTGTGACCTTTTCTGTCCCTCGATTTTTAATAATGTTACTGCAATATGAGCGCCATATCCTTGAAACGCAGCATTACAGTAAAGTTTTGATGCACTGATTACCAAGGAGATAATCAGTGCTTGGAAATTGACAGAAGTTGCAATGCTGGTCATGAAAAAACCAGAAGGCTTTAAGCTGTCAAATAACTAAATACCGAAGTTACTGTGAATTTACTTGATTGTAGAATGCTTTGATATAATTGTATCAATATATTCTATTTTTTTCATTTTTCTATGTTTTCTGTATTTCTGTGTTGTTATTTTGTACTCATTATGTCGTATAGAATTATGGGATGCAACATCAAAGTGACCTTGATACAATAAACATATAAATATTTGAAGTCATATTAAGTCATACAACTGTCATGAATTAGTCATATGAGTTGTGAAAATGTCTGGGAAGGTGATGCGCGTGAGAGCATACAAGGATTATATGTTTTTCCTCTATTTTTCATCGATATCCCAATGCTTCAACTGATGGACTGTTAGTCTCAATGATAATCACCAACCCAGAAGCCAGTACTTCGGTGCTGGCCAAAAACCGATTTTATTCGGAAACTTGCAATATCTTAATTATACCCACCTCAAACAAAGTTTGGGGGGAGGTAAATAGGAATCGTCCTGTCTGTCAGTCCGTCTGTCCACACTTCTTGTAGGCGCAACTCCTCTTAAACCACACGAAGGATTTTGATGAAACTTTACACAAAGGAAGAACACTATATGGAAATGAGTATGAAGGAATATAATTATTGTCCGAAACCAGCAAGGGGAGATAATTTGACTTTGACTTTTCATAGATTCTCTATGTAGGGGTTACCTCGTAAGCGCAACTTCTCTTAAACCACTGAAAGGATTTTGATGAAATTTTACACAAAGTAAGGAAAATATATTGAGATGTGCATGAAGGAATATAATTATTGTCTGTGGCCAGAAAGGAGAGATAATTTGACTTTGACTTTTCATGGATTCCCTATGTATGAGTTACCTTGTAAGCGCAACTCCTTTTAAACCACTTAAAGGATTTTGTGAAACTTTGCACAAAGAAATGACACTATATTGAGATGTGCATTAAGGAATATGATTATTGTCGGAAACAAGGAAAGGGAGGTAATTTGATTTTGACTTTCCATAGATTCCCTAAGTATGGGTAACATTGTAAGTGCAACTCCTCTTAAAGAAAGCACTGAAAGTTGTAACACAACTGTATTGTGTTCACACCCACTTAAATTTGCACTTACCATATCGATTCAGGGTTCAATGAGCGGGGTATATTTGGCTGCCAAACGGCGACAGCTCTTGTTTAGGAATATTTTGTATAAAACTAAGGAGTATCTCCCTCTCGCATAATTTGTCCTCAGACGATTTGGCTTTTCAATAAAGATCCTATTAGCAATTTGTTCTCTATAAGATTTCTGGTCTACAGTTCATTTGTTGTAATAAAAAGCAAGGATTCTAACATCACTAACAAAAATCTTTGTTACTGGACTTGTGATGACATGATTAAGGCACTGAATCTTTTGCTAAATAACATTTTTGTTCATTTTGCCAGCATCGTCTTTCAACAGGTCATTGGAATTCCTATGGGTACGAACTGCATCCCTCATTGCAGATATTTTCCTGTTCTGTTACGAACGGAACTTCATGAAAAAACTACAGGATGGAACCATACAAAACAGTGATCAACTTATTTCAATTTTCAACGATAACAGCAGATGTATCGACGATATCTTACTATTGAGAATGCCCAGTTTTTAGACTATGTCGACCTCATTTACCCACAAGAACTGAAACTTAATAAAGCAAACAATGATTTAAATACTGCCCATTTCTCGATCTAATTATCATCGTTCACTATGGAAAAATTAAAACTAAAATTTATGATAAAAAGGTTGATTTTGATTTCACTATTACTAATTTCCCTTTTCTTGATTGCGATGTTCCTTTAGTTCCATCATACGGGGTGTATATATCTCAACTGGTACGATTCGCACGCGTCTGATATACTATTTACGACTTTAATGAAGGTAACGTTACTATCACATCCAAACTTTTACAACAAGGTTACAGATTTAATGAATTGATAAACAAATTTAAGAAGTTTTATGAAAGATATGAAGATTTGATTCCTTAATATAATGAGACTCGCAAACAGCTTATTACTAAGGGCATTTCCCACCATCGTTTTTATAGAAATGTTGTTAAAAAATTCAAAAACTGATAAAAAATCTAGAAAAATTAGGACGCACCTTACATTCTTTACGTAATAGGGGATATTGACAGGAGATTCTTCATGCCTATGTTTACTGAAATGAATGATGATTCTTTACCATACCCTTCGGGGAGTTTTGAGTTTGATTTTTTTCCGTAGTGCGACAGTGTTTTACCAGCAGAATAGGCTCCTTGAGCTAACCGGCAGTTTAGCGGCGAGCACTCCTTGACCCTTCTGTCTAAATTACGCTCTGTCTTATTCTTTCCTTTTCAAGATTGTGGTCTTAGAGTTAGTGGTCTACCTGTATTGGGTTTTATTTGTATGTTTATTATACTATAGGGAAACGGGATAGAAAAGGGGGAGGTTAGGGTACCCATAAACCGGTTTAACCCTACCGCTAGCTGCAAAGTCCGGCCATCCCAGTTCTTATCTTTATTCAGTTTGTCTTTTGTCATTTTATTGTGTTGTTTTCTTTGTGCAGTTCCCTGGTGGATTGTGGCATGTGATTGTAATGTTCGGCCATTGTAAGTGTTTCCTATTATCTTTTCTCCATTAATTCACCCATATGTCGGTTTATTGATTTCCATTTTTTTTAATTTTAGCCACATTTAAGAAACATAAGTTGTCGAAATGGCCATATGCAAATATTAAAACCACAGTAACGTTGGTATTTTGTTATTTGTTACCACTGTGCCAATGGCTCTGCTTGTAGACTATTAGTCGCCGAGGGTACAATGTATTCCCCAACTTATTAGCCAGTAGATCGGTGCTGGTGTGAAAACCGATTTTATTTGGAAACTTGCAACATCTGAATTTAAGAATTTTTTTTTAAAACTAAGTATCTCCTCAGCTGATTTTGGCTGTTCATTTTAGATTCTATTAGTAAATAAATTTCCCTCTATAAGTTTCTACACGTATTCCAGTTTAAGGATTTTCTAATGTTTTGATTTAATCTGCTTTGAAAAGTGTTCAGTTGTCGATATGGGAAAATGTAAAATCTAATAACAGATAACAGATACAGTAATACATCATTAAAAAATATGGGACCTCCTTAATGGTTGGTCATTAATAAACTACAAAAAAGGACAATTGGAAACACCTACAATAGCCGGAAAATACAGTCATATGCCACAATGTACCCATACTACACACACACACACACACACACACACACAAACAAAAATACAACAACAAAAAAAAAGTCAAACGTAAACAACGACAGGATCACAGGACATGTTTGTAATTATTGTGATACAAACTGCCCACGAGAGCCACTTATTAAAGTCAATATCACTATCTTGTAGGCAGTACAAAAATATGTTGCGAAAACAATTAAGAGATGAATATGATATTAACAAGATGTGTTTGTGTCCCCAGATTCTACAGTAAAATATATGAAAATACACAATTTTACCCCTTTTTGACCCCTGTGACCTTGACCTTTGACATAAGTTTTTGCATATATATATTCCTCTTGACAAGACCTATGAACTTGCCAAGTATTAAAAGCCTATCTGACATAGTTCAAAAGTTGTTTATTAACATAAAAACACCCAAACTTAACCCTTTTACTATAAAACGGAAAAATCCCCTCTTGATTTTATTAAAAATGCGTAAATTGTTATATGTATCTCCTTAAACATGCTATTAGAAACCTACAGAAAAACACTGCATTAAGATCTGACAAAAAAAAATTAAAAATTTCTTTTGGTCCCCTATGGGCCGATTAATGTTACCTCAAATCTTTTGTATACCGTCTCAATAGGATAAATGATAAAGATTCTACAGTTACAGTCAAATATTTGAAAACAGCCAAATCAACCCCCTTTTAACCTCTTTGACCTGACCTTTGACCTGATCTATTTTTTATATTTATGTTCCTTTAATTGACAAGACCTGTACACTTGCCAAGTCTTACATA
>MJUU01004437.1:435548-449119 GCA_002080025.1 Modiolus philippinarum | reverse complement strand
TAATATCGCTCTAAAATTGGCAATTTCCATGTTTATATGAATGTGTCCTAAATCATCACTGCAATTTTCAAGTTTTTTCTTGGTAAATTGAAGATCACTTTCAAATTTATAACATAATTAAGAAATTCGTATAAAAATAATGAAACCAGTCTATATGGCTTCGGTATTTTACTTTCTTGTAGTCGTGCGGGATCTTTGCTAAATGTCATCTGATTATTAAATTTCGAATTTAAAATTTACAGAATTCTATATTATATTATCTATTGAACCAAACAAAAGTTTCTAGCAGAATTTTTCTTTGGAGAATTAATCACATGGATTGCTATCATTTAGTGTCGTTGTCGTCAATATTTCACTTTTGAACTTCTTCTCGAAACCATTGCACAGAAAGAAACCAAACATAACCGGTGCTTTCTAATTGCTTTTAGTTCGTCGATGGACATTTTAGAGAAATGAGTGGACATTTTAGTAAAAAAAGAAACGTGGACGTTTAAGCGACAAAAATATGTACATTCAAGCGAAACTTTCAAAGGACATTTTAGCGAAATTGGAAAAAATAGATGGACATTTTAGCAACAGATATATTGGCAATGCTTTCTCCATTCTTCGTTCTCCGTGCTTTGCATGTTGCTTCCTGCTAGGGAGATGGAAGAAAGATTTTGATTCGTATAATTTTAATAACGTTTATTTAAATGATGACCATTTTAAAATCAATCACTAAAATGTTCCCTCGCGCTTTCTACATAAGGGTACTTTTGAAACAACATTGTTGTGAATTGCGATAGCTCTCAGTGTTTAGAGAGTCGTCTACAAATCTCATTCTAGCCTCAGTATGATACATTTATTTTTAAATATGTATATTTTAATATAATTAAGATACATTATCTATTAATTTCAGTATTACATTTTTTTTTGTATATTGAATTTTGATTCGCTAAATTGTCCATCAATATTTGACAGGTAACTTAATTTTAATTCGATAAAATGTACACATTTCTCTCGCTAAAATGTCCTTCACGATCAAAATCCTTTTCGCTAAAACGTCCTTCGCCCTTTTAGTTTGACGCCAATCGCCAGCGGGGAACTCTTCTTTGAAATGCATACAAAAAGCTACATCTAGAGAACCTTTTAATTCATCTAAACCAAAAACTGCATGAATATTTCGTATTTATGGTCTTCCTAATGTTTCGATTTGATATACACTGAGGATAAGTTAGTCGTCGAAAGGACTATCTGAAGGACAAAGTTTAACATACACCAACAAACAGATATCTATGCAAACAGTGGAAATTGCAAAATCAAAAATCCAAATAAAAAACATGGCAATTCATATCTTACACCTGAAGAGATAATGACCATATGCAGAAACTAAATTCACAGAAAGATTGGAACCAAATCAAAGAGCTCCTCCTGTAACAATTGGGTCAACAGAACAGATCAACTTAGTCAAAAGGGTTATTTTTGCTTGGTTTCTTGATTTTTGGTAATATATAATTTTTATACCATTATCTTTTTTGAAATAAACAGCTCTATTATTTTCTTTATTTTATTTTATCTATATAAGCATATGCCGTTTCACAGCTCATATTTTAATTTTTGCATATATATTTACCGTTCTTCTGAATACGTTTACAATTATATAAAAAATGTCATTGAAACTTCAGCAAGTGCAAGATATCGTTATTCTTTTTTTATTCAGTCAATTCGGTTTGACATTCTTTTTTGCATTGAGTTTGATCTGAACTTGATAAGAAACAAAAGTACATATAAAAGTGAACAACTGAGATCAATATTGTTTGTTTTATTATACTCAATACAGTTCGTATCTAGTAATTTCATAATTCGATATTTGGATGTCATCTATATCTTTAAACTTGCCGACATTGTTTGTGCTGGATAAGCGTTTGTATTTTTGCTGTAATGAAAATGATACCCCAACAATGACAGACACTACAACAAAAACTCACTAACCAAAACATCAAGTAAACAATATATCAACACAAGCAGTTAAGCACACAGCTTGTTTAAAACTTTTAACTTAAAACGTAACTAGACTTCATGTAATATTCTTTTTTTGCTATATCTTCGATGTAATCCCTTTCCTACTCATTTACATCTATATTTATATTTGTTCCTATTGCCGTTTGATCCCAATTTCGAAGATTTCACTTGTAAGTGCTACTTATTTCCAGATATCAGTACAGATGTAGACCCAAATGAAAGAGTATACAATCCCGCTTGGAATGCAATTCCTTCCGACAATGATCCGACGTGCAACTTTTGTCAATATACAACACAACCACCGGATTCAGATGTACGGATACTACAAAAAACTGGTAATTATACCCATGCATCAATCTGCTTTTATTTTTTCGCATCATGCTAAGTTTTTACAAGAGATAATATACAGAAAAGAAAATTATGAAGTTCAGTCCACGAAATCCAAAAACAAAAAAAGCTGCCGAGTCACTTCTTTGTCTCGTTCGTCATTTAAATAGAAAATTCTATGGCCGTTTGCATGTCATCATTGAAATATATAACGCGTGTTGCTTGGTAAAAATGGACATTTTCAATAGACGAGTCTCCAATTGGTAAATTTTCCCGGAAAAATTTGACGTCACAATATAGATTTTTCGAAGTCACAATGTTACGTGACGCAATTTACTCCGATTGACCCCAGGTCAATCTGGGCAATTCATTCATAAATCGAAATTTGAAATTCGTCTATTAGATTTGACGTCTTCATGGCTTAATATTACAAGTGTTATTGACTAACTAACAATGTGAGGGATGTCGTCTACTGAGCTGAACATGCCTACCATTCTAGGCACCTGATGTCACTCTCCTTTTTTGTCAGCATTTACACTTTTTCGGATTTGCAAACGTTTGATTTTTATCTATACTGAAAAGACATAAGTTAATAAAATAGCCATATGCACAAACTAAATTTACAATTACGTCGGCATAAGAGGATTTCATACATTTAAGATTTGACTGTTGTGCTTTTATTATCGTATACTGGTGGATGTCTTTTGTTGCTTCTGGTCTTTTTATTTTGAGATTGAAGTGTCTTTGGTTCCTTCGGTGTTCTCCTGTCATTTTCTTTAAACAAATGACAGTTTGAAGTGCTGAAACTTCAGTAAAATTATCAAATTTTTAGTTTTTTTTTCAGAAAATGTCAAGTCATATACTCCCTTCCGGCTAATTTTTTCTCATAATTCATTGAAACACATAAAATGTAGGCTACCTATTTATTTTAAAATTATGAATTGAAATTGGTTTCTAATCTAATGGGACTGATGTCTGTTAAAGACCTTTTTGATGATCTTATGAGACAGAAATTTTGGAGGCGTTTACAAATGAGGCGGTCACAGATATAACTGTGCCAGATGCATAAATTGAGCTAGCTCTCGCGTAAGGAATAAACTGTGAATCATTACATCCCGTAAGCAGGAGAAGTGGGAATATTACTGTCAATGTAAATTGGTATGTTTAAAATTAAAGTCGTCCCTTTTCCGTGAATTTTAGTACTGAGATGAACATTTTCGTCAAACTTAAGATGTAAGTCCAAACAGATTTAGATCTAACAGTTTCCATTGTTTCCTTTATGTCTGATTCTTGAAAGTATATTGATAAGTTCTATTTAGCAAAAGATTCGTTTTTAATGGAAAGAACATCATCGATGTATCTTTAAGTGAGATTGAAGAATATAAAATTCAGCGAAATTACAATATGTCGTAAATCTCTAATGTAAAGGTGATAGTATGAATGCACACACACACATAATGAAATGATTTTTTTTTACATTCGCTGTTTGTGACAGTAAGAATAAAACAATGGGAATACTTGATTGAGAAATCGAGACTTCACTGTAAATAACAAAATAACGCTGTTGCATATATATTTAAAAAATAAAGGCAAGGTTTCAGATGATAAAACAATGACAACGTCTTTAATGTAGCTAAGCATGAAGATTTGGAAGGGCAAATATTTATACACCCTGAACTTGGTTCGTTTAGTACCTGTTCAAAATCCCTGTTGAATGGTTAAAATTACATAAATGTATATTTACAGCCATGTTCGATTGCTAATATGTCTTAAAAAAGCAAGTGTAGCATACTATTAATTCTATTCCCAGCTATGCACTCACCAGAGAGCAACTGACATGGATTTAGAAAACTTGGAACATATTTTGAAAATGAGCAAACATAGGAATGAAATGCACGGCATGCCATACTTCTTTTGTAGTTTGAAAATAAATAATATTGCCTCCCTTATTGGTCTTGTTACTGTTGTCCTTGTCTATGGACTTTGATTTGTGTAATCTTGTGCTTTGTTCCTTCCGTATTCTTCTGTCGTTGTTTAGGATGTTCTTAGATTGAAAACAATTATATTAATTGCTGTGTATTTGCATGCATATTTTTGTGTATTAATATTGTTCAATTAAGATGTTCTTAGATTGAAAACAATTATATTAATTGCTGTGTATTTGCATGCATATTTTTGTGTAATTACTATTGTTCAATTAAGATGTTCTTAGATTGAAAACAATTATATTAATTGCTGTGTATTTGCATGCATATTTTTGTGTAATTTATGTAAAAAAATCTGATCACCCTAATATAGTTTCATTTTTGATAGGGACTAATGACACATCTGTTCAAGGTGAAACATTTTGTGCATGTGAAGAAAATTGTTCTGGTAGTGATAATGATAGAGCAGTAGCAATAGGTAAGAAGTTCGAGTCAATTTTGTTGTATTAATCTGTTGCAGAAACTAAATTTACAGTAACTCTGGTGTTTTGTAGTTCATGAAGATGAAGAACAACTATAAAAGCGTTGTTCCATAGCTTGGTTTTACAATGTATTTGTAATTTGCTTTTAACTCCATATTCCTTCATTTGTTATTCATATCTTATTTAAGGAGTCAAACATAGGCACACACTATTTTGTTATTTAAACTGGACCTCAAATGCTCGGGCAAATCAATTTTTGCGAGTAGCAGAAATATGCAAATACAACTAAAACATATATATATTATAGACATGGGATAACATAGTTTTTACAGCTGAAATTCTACCAGATCTTTCTATAAAAAATAGTGTTTTTGTTCTTAATTTTGCAATTTTGTGTTTAATAAGGAAAAAACTGCATGAAATGATTTAAAAACTTTCCCTAGAACAATCAAAATTTACTTTTTTTTGGTAATGGTAAAGATCAAAAGACATACTTTCACTGTGAAAAATTAACTGGCACTTATATTAAATGAGAACCGTACCCTACGTCCATAAAGAACAGTTCAACGACCAAAGCTAAAACAAAGAAATATCGGGAAAACAAAGACATCACAGAAGTATGGCGAAAAAATATATATATAAAAAAAATAAAAACATAAAAAAGGGACACACATGCATATGTGAACAACTTGGATCCAATTACGATAATAGACTAGATCAGAATCAACGGTAAATTAAGCAGCTACTATTTGTTATCAGACACCCACAGTATTGACACAATTGTCAAATCTATGATAGGTAAGACTTGAGCTGTTAAAAAGAAAGATCTACTGTCATCCTGAAATCAGATATCTTACAGCGGTCAATAAGATCGTCATGTCGACCGTAAAACTTCTGCAATGATAAATTCCAGTTATGTGCAGATACACTTGTTTAGGAAGCATATTTGTAAGCAAGAGCTCTTGCAAGGGAGTCATTGAATCGCCCACGAACTCTTTAATGGCGAACAAGTTGGGATATTTAAACTCCTTATCCTCTTATCCTCACGTTTGTCATACCATCGGCTTTGTAGTCTATCTCTGGTGTCAATTTTCTAGATAAAAGTGAAGGAACTAGGCAGGTGAGGACGTGTCTTTAGTATCCTTAAATTTGATGTGAATTCCAGTGATTTTGGATTTATGATTTTAGAATTGCCATTTTCCTCGTTCTTGTTGCCGATGTACTTTTGAATACGATGAAGAAAGTCAAGAGAGCAAAATGCTTTAGCGAAAATAGTATCTCCTATATGCATTTAAAATCATGCTAAGAGGACCAATATAAAAAAGTTAATCAACCATTTTATGGAACAAATGTTTCAAAATAGGCTTTTTATGCCCCGCGACTAAAAGTCGGGGGCATATTGTTTTTCCTTTGTCTGTCCGTCTGTCGTTCGTCCGTCCGTCCGTCCGATTACAAACTCAACTTTTGATGTTTTTCAGACATATTTCAACCAAATCCCAACTACTTCAAAGGAAACTACCTTACAATAAGTTGATGTACACAAACACATCTTTTGGAATATTCAAAATGGCCATGGAAACTGAAAAAAAGGCGGGAAAATTCAAAGTGCCTCGTATTGGATGAAACTTTACAGGAAGGTTGTCTAGCGCCCATAGAAATGATTTTCGGTCTCAGATTTAAAAATGGCTGCCGTTGCCATGGAAACGGGAAGAAAGCGGGAAAATTCAAAGTGCCTCAAATTAGATGAAACTTTATAGGAAGGTTGCCTAGCATCCATAGAAATGATTTTGGTTCTCAAAATTTTTCAAAATGGCTGCAGTTTCCATGAAAACTGGAAAAGGGGGTAAATTCAAAGTGTCTAAAAATGGGTGAAACTTTAAAGAAAGGTTGCCTGGAATCCATAGAAATGATTTTTTGGCTCAGAATTTTACTTGTATATTTTGTGGAAAGAAAGGGGGGCTATATCATCGTGTCCATATTTGTACTGTGTCAATACCTGTATTGTGTCCACGCACACTTAAATTTGCACTTGCCATATTGATTCAGGGTTCACTTAGCGGGGACATAATAAGTTGCCATTCTGCGACAGCTCTAGTTATGTATCTGCATTTTGACAACTTATGTCTCTTCAGTGCAGATTAAAAAATCAAAACATTTGGAAATCCAAAAATCGAAAAGTGCTAGAGAAGAAAATAGCAATAGGATCTAAAAAGGAAAGCCAAAATCAGCTAAGGCAAGAGCTATGCAAGAGGGACATACTCCTTATATCAAAACATAAATTTTCCCATCTTTATATTCTATTTGTCATGAGAATTTCAAAAAAAAATCAATTGAGTTGAATCAAAGAAGAAGGTTAAAACACTTTGAAGTTTTTGTAGTAATACGTATTCAAACAAAGTCATCAGAGTTCGATATTGAGAAAATAAACTATGACAAAAATCACTAATCTCAGTTACTATCTCGACATTTAGATTGTCTAATTTGCATCAATTTTCTAAACTAGAGAACCTTGAATATGAAAAAGAAAGGAAATTGGGTAAATGTCAGGGAGACAATGTCCCATATCCAAGTTTAAACGACCAAAAACAAAGCATCTAGGGGTCACCGTACGGTCTTCAATACAGTGAGAAACCTCACACCATATAGCAAGCCCTAAATGGCCCCCAAGAGGTAACAAGCGAATAAATCAATGGAAACAAACCACATCCAATAACCCAAATATTAAGAAACTAAAATATATAAGAAGACAAGGACAAGCCAATGACCAACATATTCCTGACTTGGGACAGGCGCAAAAATTGCGGCGGGGTTAAACTCGTTTTCTTGGATCCAAATCCTCCCCTATGTGTGGTGAATGGCTAAGAATAAATACACAAAAAGACTCACAGTATAAATCAAACTAGAAAAAAGTCCAACTTATCGAGACGAGTACCCTTACAATGAAGTACATAAAACATGAAACATGAAGACAATACACACAGGAACTGTCCGGACAAATGCTCGCAGTTACTGACAGCTAGCTAAGGACATAATTTCCGTTGACTGTGATATCAAGCCTTCTTACATATGAAATTTTAAATGAAATACTTCTAAATAGATTTGGTATAACAACATCATCAATTATGAAAGAAGAACATGATATTGCGCAATGCCAAATACTGCCAATATGAAAAATTGTTTAAAAAATATCAAAATACCGAATTTAGTTATGGGGTAAAGTATTTAGGAGATGATCAATATTTTTGCCAACAAAAACCAGAAGTAAAGATTTAACAACAATGCTGTATTTATATCCTCTATGAATAAGTTTGTTCAAATAACTAAATACCGAAGTTGCTGTGAATTTAATTTCTGTATATGCGCATTTCGACAACTTATGTCTCTTCAGTGCAGATTCAACGGATTAATAAGTTTGGAAGGGCAATTTTTGAATTCATGCGCTTTGTAAATGATATTGTCATAGAAGTTTGGATGTGAAATGCCCTGATGTATAAGAACCCTGCATGTAGAATCAAATTTTCTTAATAAGTCAATGTATCTATAATAAATAGAGAATGTTTTTTTATCAATTTATGATATCTAAACTCTTGATGCAGAAGTTTTTCAGTGAGACAAAGATTTCGGTCGTTATATACATTTCTTTCAATTTGAGGGTGTATTAATGCCTTTAATTGATTAGAAAATGTCTTTGTGTCAAATACGTGTTAAACAAAGTAATATTTCCCTCCGTCTGACAAAAAATGAAACAAAAGAGCAAACAACTGATAATCTGATGTATCAGATTGATAAAAGTTTAAATAAGCATGTTACTGTACTTCTTTTGTTATACTTCTATATACTAAATGACTAAAATGTGAAATACTCAGCAATTTGAAATTCCTTTTACAGCTGATTCAGCATGTCCCAAACAAATTACCTTTACTTGCTAGCTAAGTTTGATTCATTGTTTGGTTTACCTATGAATGTGTATTACTTTGAATAAGAAATTCAGCTGTCCAATCAGAAACCATATTTAGATGACTTTGGTCAGTCAACTTGAGATTGTTTCAGAAAGACATCAATATTTGTAAACATATTTTGCTTCTTGGAAATATGTTTTCCATAGCTTGCAAAACAAATACAACTGTATGAATCTAAATGCTTTATTCCCTTTATATCTATTACTTTGCAAATGTCAGAAATAAATGGTGGCAACTAAACTTTGAAATAATTAAAATCGCTGAATCATGAACCAAAAGAATTTGTAAACAATAAATAATGGCACTGCAGACCAGAAGAGGCAAATTATATCTAGTCATTTAGCAGCTTCAGAAACCAAAAATGAAAACTTAATTCCATATAAAAACCGCATAAAATGGCGACTAAAAGACAGACAGACAATAAATAATAATTATAATAATAAATATGCTTTATATTTTAAGTCTGCATTTTAATATGACAAACAACCCCAAAATCTGGTAGAGCTTTTAACGAACAGACAGATAGACAGACACCTTTATCACTATATATCAATAACTCATAATTAAAATTTTTCACTATGAAAAGGACTATAATCTCTTCATCAAGGTGTGAATTTTGCCTTGAGCATGTTGGATATTTAACTACATGGATCAATCCTCATTCTCAGGCTGATCTAGCTTTTGGCCCTGTCACACTATAAAGCACAGCACCAACATGTGCCCAGCATGTGAGCATATTTTCGTACACGCTGGTGTGCGTTGTATAAGTTAAAGGTACGTTCGTACCACGTTACTAACAGGTTGACAAACGTTATCGTGCGTTGTTGCACGTTGGGTGCTTCGGAAAATTTTGAATATGCTCAAAATTTCAGGACGTTCACCAACGTGTTGTTGATTAGTTATGCATACGTTAGACGAACGCTGGAAGTAAGTTATGTACTCAATGTGTGCGATGTGTAGTAATTTCTCGAAAGTTTTTTAAACGTGCAGAGAACGCAAACGCAAACTCAGGTGAAGAAGTTCAAGCTGATCTGACAAAAATCGTCAAAACATTATACAGACGCTCTATGAATGCTAGAAGATCGCTATGGATGCGTTTGGTATACGGTAACTAAGCCAGTTAAACGCCTTTGCAACGTTGTCGTACGATGTTGCACGTTTTATGAGCGTTGGATACAAGTTATGGATAAGTTTTCCGTTCGTTGCAGGCCGCTATGAATGCGTTCAATAACAGAATTTCTTCAATTTCTTCGGCATGTGCCAACGTTCTTATTAAAAATCGTGAACGTCAGCACACGTTCGCTAGAACGTTATAGAGTGATAGGACCTTTAGGTTGTAAAATTTGCAAACTTTGATCCTACATGGTAACCTGAAACGGCCGTAAAAATGAGGTGCATTTATAGTATAAGGTATTAGAATACAAGTTTGTATTTAAAGAAAAGAGATACATTTATTGAGTCTGCTTTTAGTGTATTTAATATCCATTACTGTATTTTTAACCAAAACCAGTTTTTTGAAGGAATGCATTTGAATTACGAAACGTAAAAGTATGATTTACTACCTTTCAATCGACTAAAAAACAGAATCTCACCAATGTTTTTCATTGCATCCGTGTTCATCTGTGTATGTGTGTCCTCAATTTGCTATTCTGTGGCGTACTAATGTGATGTCTTTGTTTCTTTGTATTTCCGATGTTGCCATTTTCCTTGGATTTATATTATTCGTTTTTCTACCCCCATTTTTTACAATCATTACAACAGCTTCTTAAAATTGTAGTCACGTTTTACTGGTAGTTCTTCCACAGCTCTTTTGAAGTATAATTGTGGTATCCAATGACAAACAACTTGGAAAAACTATTGTGGATATTAGCCCAGGCGCAAAAGACACGACATAAGAATGTAAATAGCAGAGACAATTACAAACACATTATACATAAAGAAAATGCATTTCATAATATCATGAAAAAAACATAGGGGATAATGGGTGGAAATAAGTGATAGTTATAGTAAACTACTGATTTTTAAAATGAGCAACTTTTTTTCCCAGTTTCGGTATCGCAGATTTTTAAAATTCTGTTCATTTTATGTTGGTTAAAAACAACGGCAGTAGAATACCGAAGGAACAAAGCACACGATTACATCAATCAAAGTCCAGAGACAAGGCAAAATTAAGAACACCAGAAGACGGAAGACCAAAGATAATACTACATGTCCACGAAACACACAAACACTACATATGCATGTACAACACAAAAAACTAAAGGACTAACAGTATGAACTCTAAAAAAGAACCAGAGTGACTTCAGGTGGTCCGGAAGGGTAAGCATGTCCTGCTCTGTATACAGCATCTGTCACACGATCAGTGAGGCATATGTTTTTAAAGATCTGTTAGGTTACTGATTGGTTATTGTTATTTTCTAGCACTGAGACAAAACCAATTGAGAATCATGGTACGTGTAACTTCTCTAACCCCCAAACAGTACCAAGGTGAAATTTTGAAAAGATTTGTATTCATTTTAGTATTCAAACATGGACAAGGCAAATCGATTCAACAAACATCACTGACGAAGACAAAACTAAAATGTAACAAGACAACAAAAAAAAACCAAAAAAAACTTAAGCACTGACAGTGTGAACTCCCATTAAAACCGAGAGCGACATCAGGTGGTCCGAAAGGGTAAGCAAAGGAAAAATGTTTTTTGCTCTGATTTCTACAATATCGACAGATGGACATACAAAAGTGTAATAATAATCATCACCTATAACCTCTAATGTGCATTTGTTACATAATATTGTAGCAGTTGGTATATTACTCAAGCGACCAATCTCGATAAAAAACTTAATAATTGATAAACGAAGCTTAGTAATGTCTATTAAATGCATCAGTTTCAAACTCAGTATAGTACTATATTAAACGTAAAATAACAATAAACAGTTATTTTGGTAAATTGTAAATAAATTAGACAATTAAACAATATATTATTTCATTACAGGAAGTAAAATTATACTTGTAGATATAATAAAAAAAGAAGTAATAGGTGCAGCAATCAAGCTCATTTAATTTTTATTTACTTTTAGGTCTGAATATTTGGAGAATGGTCTTGATGGTCATCATTATAAGTCTTTTAATGGATATAGAGGTTTGTTACCACTATAACAGTCGTACTAATTAATATAAATTTAAGATTATTTTAATGAAAAGGCATTCACTTAAACAAATACTAATAACACTGCAAAATGACACGATATAATAATTATTTTATTTATAATTATTTACATTTAAATGTACAGACAATCACAAATTAATTATTAAAACTGCAAATGAGATGAGCAAAGTCTGCTGTCAAAATATTTAAGAGATATTTTGTTTCAAATCATAATGGAAATCGGTGTTTAATTCATTAATTAAGCAGTTTTATTTATTTTCAGATGTATTAGAACAGAAAGCGGAAGGATTCAACGCTTATTTCATCATCAGCTTCAAAATGTTCAGAAAACTTGACATTATTGTACGGAAACACTTTGTTAATTCTGTAAATATAGATTTTGTATTATTTTCAAGTTGTATGGTATATCTGAACTCTGCACTCACTAATTAAATACACCTTCTAATTACAGATAAGAAATTTTGTAAGGTTTCCTACCGTGGGGACTTCGTTACTTTGTAATTCCATTTTCTGTACAGAAGAGGTTTCGTCCATGTTCTATTCCTTGAAAAATAACGATGTGTACTTGATAACTCAATGAACATGCCATATTTGTAAATTATGTTTGCCGCGATAAATATCTGGTGATGAATAACAATGATATACATAACAGAAATTGAACACTCTTTTGCAAAATTTGCTTACACATGGCTCTGAAATGAAAAATGCCAATAAATGGTTTTGTAAATACTTTTTAAATCTACTTTTAATATTCGGCCCTTTAATATCATACCGTTATGACATACGATGAAATAATACTTTTCATCGTTAGGTTTAAAACCACTTATTAATTTCTTTATCATTTTGAACTTTGATGTGGCAATTCCGAATTATCAGTTAAACGTTTAAGTTTGACCTTCTAAAGACTATGTATTTCCTGGAAGACACACACACGCGCACACACACACACACACACACATATTTTGTCAAAATATTTTTGTCGTCATTATTACATTGTAATTGTTTTAATAATTTTTCCATCTATCTGGATGACGTTATTAAAAAAATTGTCGTTAATAGTACATTTATTTAATTATCGAAGTGTAATTAACACCAAAACTTCGTGAGTTGACAAAGCATATCAGTTATGCGAACTATTCTCTATTTTACCATATGTTACATCTTAAATGTATAAGGTGTTGTTGTACAACTTTTTTAGACGTTTGTATAGATAAAAATTTAAATGACAAAATAATTTTGGTACATCAAATATTAGTCTAACGTTTTCATCCTTCACGGGACTTTTCAATTTTAACATTATATTTTTTTATAATACGTTTAATGCCTTCTAAGAAATTCCATCAATACGGGGAAAGACCACCCATAAAACACATATTGTGACGTCACATAAACAACCAAATAGGCAACTGGAAATGCCCACCATTGAATGTCCTTTAATACATCTGATCATTAAACCTTGGTTTTTAAATAAATCTGATATATCAGTGTTTTACTAGGTTTATCATTCACTGAATTTTCTAAAATTGTTCTAAAGGTGCTAGAACTCAATTTGTATCTTTAGATTCTTTAAATCTGCAAACCATCTTTTACACATGTTCCAAGCTCTGATTGGCTGAATTCGTGGCCGGGATTCGTGGTTAGTTTGACACTAAATTATTACGTATGTAACCGTTTCCGCTCCTTTATACGATAAACATTACACATGCCTGG
>MJUU01004437.1:412295-428008 GCA_002080025.1 Modiolus philippinarum | reverse complement strand
AATGAATTTTTTACACTCCAAAAATGATTGATACCACTGTTTTCATATACTTTGTTACAGAAATTTATAACCAGGTTTTTAATAGCAGTCAAGGTATTAGTGAGTATAATAGAAACTTTAGTAGTAGAACAGTGACTAGATGACAAAATGAATCTAGATTTATATGGCGTTTTACAGTCCATTCTAATTGAATCGAAGTACATTATACCATGGGAAGGTATTTGCACAACATGAAAGTGTTAATGGTAATATTTTGGAACAAAAAGGTCATTTATTTAAAATTAATTATCTTGTATATTCTACAAAAATTTGAAAAAGAAGACATCTGTACTTGAAATGTTCTCATTGTATTAAATGCCAGAAAAATTAATTTGTCGGAAAAATATACAATTCTCAATGCTAATATAATTTATATTAAAAATTATAGCTCGTCAATGATGAAATATGAACGTTCCAATAAAAAATATATGTGTTTTGATAATAAATGATTAAAATAATCTATGAGACTACCTACTTAACGAGAATTAATATTATAGTTAATGAAAATCTTAAAAAAGATATAAAGCAAAGTATCGATCAGTTGGCGTTTTTGTCTAAATTACAGAAACCACATTCTACACTATACATATGTATTTTAAACCCTGATTCACAGAGATGTCAAAATGAATAACGAAACAAGAACCGAAATCATAAATGGAGAAAAACATGGCAATTCAACGAACACATACCAACAGAAACGCAAGTGACGAGGAGAAAGCAAACAGAACATAATACAAACTCCACAAAAAATAAAGCACTTACAGTGTGAACCATTATACAGGAGAGTCATCAGGTCAGCTGGAAGAATAAATCTGACCTGCTTCAAAGAGGATACCCGTAACACTGTTAGTTAATATCAAATAGACCATTTGCCAATTCAAGCGGAATTCCCGAATTTGACCTTGCGATTTACAAACTTGGGCAAAGGGAAGCAACTCTAGACCGGACAAACACGGGTAGTTTCCAACGTAAACTAACCAAAATGTAAAAATTATTTTCTCTTGACCTGCACGGATTCCAAGCTTCATCTTTGGTGAGATTTATCAAAATAATATATCCTTTTATGTGCCTGTTTGTTTTTTTTTATATCCCAATAGATCTCATGAGCCAGAATGCTGATTTATAAGGGTTTCTTCGGTAAATGTGACAACCTGTCCGGTGTCACGTGACGTTGATTGAGTAATAATTTTAAAGAACGGAACCAAAGTCGGTAATTGGCAAATCACCTATTCGCCATGTGTTGATCCAGTAACAGTACTAGTTCTGGATATATTTAAAGATGTCCATCTTCATTTGTGAAAAGACACACTGTAACAATCCGTCAAATCGTGATGACGACTGTGACAAAAACTAAATACCGAAAATAATGCAAACGATTCAGCAGATGGCTATTTAGACAACTAATGTCTCTTCAGTGCAGATACAATCTAAACATTTGGAAGACCATAAACTCAAATATGTTTAAAAACTGATAGAGAACAAATAACCAGTATGATCGTAATGAAAAGCCAAAATCAGAAAGGACAGAGCTTTATACGAGGGAGATATTCCTTACGTTTCAACAAAATTAAAAAAAAAAGATATTGCAAGTCTACACAATAAAATCGGTTTTCGAGTCATTAAGGAAGTACTGAGTACTGGGATTGCTAATACCCTCGGGGACTGGAATGATTTGTCTGCAGTAAAACTTGAATTTCGTTTTTATTCACAAATGAGCCGATCTGTCATTGTAAATTTTTGTGCGAGAAGTAGTAATTTACATTTACATGTAAGTCCATCTATAATGCAAATATGATTGGAGTATGTCCAAAGACCTTTAGTTTTATTTCGTTTTTGGATTAGTGTCTATCAAAAGGATAGAATTCTATCCTATGTTACGACCCAGGTGACCAATCTTACGCAATCAAACATTAGTGATCATACCCATGCTAAAAGAATCCTTTTCAGGAAACCTCGTACTTATCTTTCTGATCTCATAAAAAAACTCTGACACTCAATAGTCTATTTTCATTGAACATTAATTTGATTGCCCGAACTTTTCAACGCTTAAATGGTGCCCGAATTCGTTGATTAATCACAGAATGAATTTCCCATTCATTAAATTTTGTGTGTAGATGTATGAATATGGAAGACAGATGCCTTTATTTACATTTGTATGAATGGCGTAAACGTACTTCCCAGGAACCGTCAATGAAACGATGTGGCTGTTTTGAAATAAATCATAAAAGAACAACGCATTGGAAATAAAAAAATCAAATTCATTAGCCGTCGAGAACAACAGTTCATTATTTACAGTCTACGGAAATGTTCACATTGTTAGTTATCAATGGAAAAGTACGGCTGTTCCACGTTGGCTGTTCCATTATACTTGTTGCGATTGTCATTTTGCAGTGTCTTCTCCGAGGTCCGCGTTCGGTATACATGTAATGGCCGACTCAAAACAAAATACTGAAGAAGTCGTACATCGGTAAATACAAAGTATTACCTGGAAGTTGTCAATGTGCATATTCCAAAACAGACGATATTTTGCAACGATCGAGGGTTGGAATTGACTATATTCGAAATAGGATAGGCAGAGGTGTTGATCTGTTGATTGCCGTTCGTCCAACAATGTTCAGTCCGGCATGTCCGGGGTGTTGCGTGTTAATTGCCGTTGATCAGAGTTCGGTCAAACAAAACTTGAGATAATGTCAATTGAGTATTTACAATGCATAACAGTCATTTTTCAATTGCATGAGAATGTATATCATAGCGCGAATTGAGATGCATTGTTGCACAAAGAATTTGGCACATATCATCGTTTTCGTGTGTTTCTTGGACGAATTATTATCTCCTTAAAGAGCAGGGTATTGCTGCTCAGGTCTTGTCAGCTTTTGCGTCTTGCCAGCATTCACAAACCTTTCATTCAGGTCTCTTCTTTAGAATTAAATTTCAAACTGTACTTGATCAAGATGGTGCTGTCATTATTTAGTCTACAGGGAACCCATAATATGTAATCAACATTCTTTGAATATTTGTCTCTAATGGTTTGATTGTCATTGATTGGCTGGTGTGATCAAATGAAGATGGCCACCAGTAAATACTTGCTGACTGTCAGAAAGGCATGTTCTTGATGAGCAAAACATGGTTTTTGTACCTTTCTTGGTTTTGATATCATCATTATAATCAGACCCATTGTAAAAAATGAGTAATTATGCACGACATAGACAGGCAATTATTCATATCATACACGGACAGTGTACATAGAATATCAGTAGATTAAATACTGATCATTGCCATCATAGACACTAATCCACCAGTCCCTTTGGGACTTTGATTATTGTATTGATACAAAAATGTAACCCAAACGGCTGACATTGTCCTCCCCTATATTGCGCATGCGCCGAAAAATTATCAGAGATGTCCCGACTTTATCATCATATAGATAAATACTTATTGTGATTAAAAATCGCAAATACCGATCTCACGGAGACATATCATTTTTAGTTTTGTCATTTTCAGATTATCTAATCTTTCCTCTTTCTGAACATGTTTTTCAATCCAAAATAAGTGGATGTTTTTATCTTTTTTAATTCAAAATTTGGTATCATTTTGCCTGAAGTTTTTAAAAAAGAATATTATTCGAAACGCATAAACTATCCACATTCTTTTTGGAACCTTACAATATCTAATTTTTTGTAGATTTCGTTGAAAATTAAGGAGTATCTATCTCATGCAAAACTCTGTCCTTACCTGATTTTGCTTTTCATTTAGATCATATTGGTTATTTTTGTTTATCAGTTTTTTGGTCTTCAAAACGTTTAGATTTTATCTGCACTGAAGAGACTTAGGTTATTGAAATGCACATATGCAGAATTTAAATTGACATAAAATTCGGTATTTAGCCATTTGTTACCACTGGGTCGATTCCACCATTGGTGGACAGTCCCCAAGGGTATTCACCAGCCCAGTAGTCAGTACTTCGATGTTGACCCGAAAGCCGATTCTATTTGAAACCTTACAATATCTAAATTTTTGTAAATTTTGTTGAAAACTAAGGAGTATCTCCCTCATAGCCGGTTCTGCTTTCCATTTAGATCATATTGGTTATTTGTTTAAACATCTTTGAGTTTATGGTATTCCAAACGTTTAGATATTATTTGCACTGAAGAGACATAAGTTGTCGATTTGTGCAGATGCAGAATTTAAATCCACAGTAACTGATCAATACCTCAGGTAATTATTAAAATACGATCTAATCGGTATTTAGATAGGCTATGGAATAGCCTAGCTATATAGATAGTTCTTGGGGGCATGTGAGGAGTACGCTTGCGCAGTGAGGAGAACGCATGCGTAGAAGACTATTGACAAATAGGAATTTCAGATTCTCGAAAAATCAAAATGGCGTCCAGTTTCGTCCTGATAAAACGCGGCGGGGTTTATTTTTTCTGTTTCCTTGTGGAAGTTGAAAAGTATTATAAACATTTACTATAGGTGGTACTAGGAACAGGTTTGTAGAGGATGATGGCATTGGTATTGTAATATCGCTAAGCCAGATTTATAAATATAGATATGATAAAAAGAATAAGAACAGTAATGTATAAATTTAAAACCAGAAGTTAATAAATAAAGATGAGGTATTGTGCAATAATCAATAATATATAAATACTATAAAAGACTTTTCAATTATGTTAAACAAAGCGTGATTGTAGTTTGTTGAGATACTTAGGCAATGGAGAACGAAAGGTGGAGACAGATAGAATTGCGTTTTTTGCGGAAGAATGAAGAGCTACCGGTGTTTATTTGTGTGTGCTGTAAAAGGTTTATTATTGTATCATTCACATTAAATTAAGCAAGTTCTAACTAGGTGCATATTTATTTGTTGTCAACATGTTGTGGTCATAGCATGCTGCGCTAGAAAAAACCCTCAGTTACATTGGTTTTAAGGATTGTCTAGGAAAACTGAAGCCATAGTTGAACTATTAATTGCTCAGAATTGCTAGAAAGCATTTACACAAATGCACTGCTTCAATACTTGTATACATTTTAGTTAATAAAGTTTGTCTCTGTTGAGTGATAAAAGATAAAAAAAGAGCACCTAGGAGAATGCAAAAAAAAGCACGAAACTATTTTGAGTTGCTGTTGGCAAAAAATGAGAGGTTTGATCGAATCAGTGACTGTTTTATCACATGTGCAGACCAATAGAAGAAATTACAAAGAAGTACCGAGAAAGGCTTATTTGAGTATACAAAATACATCATAAGCCACCACACCCTTGTCAATCAAACACGCAATTTTCTATCCAAGGCTATTCCATAGCCTAGCGTATCGTTTTTATTTCATAAAAACCATTATCCGATTGATATCATCGACTTATGTTTATCAAGTCCCCTCGTGTTTTCTAGTTAAATTATAAAAGGCATCTTGACCACTCAGTTTCTATTCAATTCAGTACTTTGAAACACACCTTAACTGTTACATAAAGTGAAATTCAGGTCATTTTTGAAATTCACAAAACGTTATAATGGTTGCTTATAGAAATATTTAGTGAAGTAAACTTCAAATTATTGGCTTTCGAAAAGAGTTAAGAACCAGTCCGTCGAAGATACAGGCAAAGTGCATTAGTGCTGTGGTGCATTGAGGAAAAAACGCAAACTTTTACCCCATTTCCTTTCTTTTTCATATTTTGATGCTTAATTTTAATAAACTCACTAAGAAAACGTCATTTTGATAGATAAAAGTTCTGTGTTATTTTGCCTTATTGAGTTATCAGTGTTCAAAATGTAGTTACATTGTACAGTGAAAAGTATGGGAAAATTTTCCCGCCAGTCTTTCTCTATATAACCAGTCAAAAATTATCTCGAGACCTTACACATCTTCATATGTAAAAATGTTTTTGGATGTGTTTTTATTAAGAAATGGATACATCTAAGCCAAAAATACAGAATCTAAAGTTTTCATGTGCCGTCCCCTGCTTGACTCTTAGCTGGAATACTACTTAATAAATCTCACGCACTCCACAAGCCTCATCTACCTGTCTTGAGAAATTGGCGTATATTTGGCTCGTGCTCCAGATTAATTTTCTCTTTTTTCCATAACCTATTTTTTTTAATAATATATGGCCGTATATACCTACAGATAATGTAAAACATGAGGACTTTTTGAATGTTGGAAATTCAGGTTTTGCTGCTTGTATGCTCGTTTGGTTATCTGACTTTGTGGTAATGGTGCCTTATAAGAAGCAGGAGATGCTTACTGTATCGGTGCGCCTTATCTCGTCCATGGTTTCTTTTGGGTCCTTGTTGTTCATCTTCATGTGTGTATGTGTCTTTTCCGTGACGTACTCGTGTTGTGTCTCTGTTTCATTGTTTTTTATGTTACCGTTGTCCTTGAATTGTTCGTGTTGGATTGACGGTTCGGTTCTCTTTATTTGATTCTTGTCTCCCAAATATAACTATATAAATCTGGCAGTTCATGCTTGCTATATTGCTCCCCTTATGGTCATAAGAAATCTCATAATCACCACAGATTTGTTGTCCAGCCACATTTCGGTAATATCTCTGACTTTTTCTTTCCATGCTTGGCTGCATTTTGTTTCACAGTAGACAGATGTTTATTTGCAATCAATACAGGAGCACAAAACTAAATAGCAGAAAGGAGACCTGGTGGTTCTTTTCGTTTTTACACCTTCAAGAGGTCTCAGATGGATCAGGCTTCATTAGTTTTTCGTTCAAGCAGAACCATTTCTGCTTCAACAAAAGGTTGTGGAAGAGACAATCGGACAAGGAGTTTTCAAAAGACCTTCCCTTCCGTTAGTTTAAACGTATTTATTTTGCTCAAAGAACAGACAAATCGGATCAGACACAAGTAAATCATACTCGTAATACAATAATTAACATATAATATAAGAGCATGCCCTTTGATATATACAATTAGTTATAAATTATATTATACTTTACATAAAAAAATTGAGAACGAAAGGAATACATCAAATGATGAGTGTGTGTGTGTGTTTCATTTGCAAACCAAAACTCATGTTTAGACTTTTTGATGAATTTATAGACGTGGTTGAAAACAAATTCATTTTGCTCATTCGAGACTTGACAGTTTCCACAAGTTAAAAGTGTTACATCAAGATTAAGACCCACGGGAACCCAACTTAATCTGTCGAACAATTCCTTTATCCCCTCGACAATAAGACTCTGGAATAGCCTTGATATTTCAACACGAAACTGTGACCGCGTTTCTGAATTCAAAAGAAAACTAAAAATTAATAGTGATATTCCGAAGTACTATTATTATGGGCGAATGAAGTTAAATATAATATTAGCACAGCTCAGATGTTCGGCATCCTTTTTAAATTATGATCTGTTTAGGGTAAATGTCGTGGCTAATCCGTCTTGTCGTTGTGGTGCCAGATACAGTTGGGTGCAGACATAACCTCTCGTCCAAGTTAGGTGTAAGTTAACTTAGAATTGCTTCTAAGTTAACTTGAAGTTAACTTAGAGCAGTCACAGAACAAATTCTAGAAATGGTCATAAATTATGACTGCTCTAAGTTAACTTAGAGCAGTTCTAAAAGCGGTCATAATTGGTTCTACGTGGAACTGTTCTAAAAGCTGTCATAGTTCTAAAAGTGGTCATAAAATGGTCATAGTTCTAAGTTAACTTAGAGCAGTTCTAAAAGTGGTCATACACTAGAGCAGTTCTAAAAGTGGTCATTAAAATAATTCCCTATGGGTCATGATAACCTTGCTATCTTTTTGACGATCAACACTACTTTTCCTTTTCCTTATATGATAGCCCGGGTATTATATGAAGTTTTATTATTGCTGGTATCGAGAATACAGAAATTGTCCCTTTTGCCGTTAGTTTTAGTTGGAGGGGGGAGGGTGCACGACCGTCTCGGTTAATGTGTTTTGGCCATTTCTAGCTCGACGTCAATGCATTTGGTAAAATAAATCTGTTGTTAACCGTTTTTGAACCATTTAGTGTTTTCTTTACTTTGTGTTAACTGTTAAAGGGAAATAAAAAGTACTGTTTTCTCTTAATAATAAATTGTTTTGTAGAATTTTATCACAGATTAAAAATAGGATTTAAAACATCCTGTAAATTTGTCTAAAAACAGATGGCAAAAGGGACATATAATCCATATAATATCAATGCCCGTAATCATGAAACTCAATATAATTTGAAAACAATCATATGCTGAAAAAGACATTTTCCGCAATCGACATAATATCGATGCCAGCAATCAGGAATTTGAATAAAATCATATGGCAAAAGGGACATTTTCTGCAATCGACATAATATCGATGCCCGCAGTCAGTAATTTGAATAAAATCATATGGCAAAAGAGACATTATCCGCAATCGACATAATATCAATGACCGCAATCAGGAATTTGCATAAAATCATATGGCAAAAGGGACAATTTCCGCAATCGACATAATATCAATAACCGCAATCAGGAATTGGAATAAAATCATATGGCAAGAGGGACATTTTTCACAATCGACATAATATCAATGACCGCAATCAGTAATTTGAATAAAATCATATGGCAAAAGGGACATTTTATGCAATCGACATAATAGTGATGCCCGCAATCAGGAATTTGAATAAAATCATATGGCAAAAGGGACATTTTCAGCAATCAACATAATATCAATGACCGCAATTAGGAATTTGAATAAAATCGTATGGCAAGAGACATTTTCCGCAATCGACATAATATCAATAACCACAATCAGGAATTTGCATAAAATCATATGGCAAAAGGGACATTTTCTGCAATCGACATAATATCAATGACCGCAATCAGAAATTTGAATAAAATCATATTGGAAAGGGACATTTCCCGCAATCGACATAATATTGATACCCGCAATCAGGAATTGGAATAAAATCATATGGCAAAAGGGACATTTTCCGCAATCGACATAATATCAATGACCCCAGTCAGGAATTTGAATAAAATTATATGGCAAAAGGGACATTTTCCGCAATCGACATAATATCAATGACCGCAATCAGTAATTTGAATAAAATTATATGGCAAAAGGGACATTTTCCGCAATCAACATAATATCAATGACCGGAATCAGCAATTTGAATAAAATTATATGGCAAAAGGGACATTTTCCGCAATCGACCTAATATCAATGACCGCAATCAGGAATTTGAATAAAATCATTTGGCAAAAGGGACATTTTTCGCAGTCAAAAGGGACAATTTCCGCAGTCGACATAATATCAATGAACGCAATCAGGAATTCGAATAAAATCATATGGCAAAAAGGACATTTTCCGCAATCGACATAATATCAGTGACCGCAATCAGGAATTGCATAAAATCATATGGCAAAAAGGACATTTTCCGCAATCGACATAATATCGATGCCCGCAATCAGTAATTTGAATAAAATCATATGGCAAAAGAGACATTTTCCGTAATCGACATAATATCAATGACCCTAATCAGGAATTTGCATAAAATCATATGGCAAAAAGGACATTTTCTACAATCGACATAATATCAATGACCGCAATCAGGAATTTGAATATAATCATATGGAAAAAGGGACATTTTCTGCAATCGACATAATATCAATGACCGCAACCAGGAATTTGCATAAAATCATATGGCAAAAGGACATTTTCTGCAATCGACATAATATCAATGACCTCAATCAGAAATTTGAATAAAATCATATGGCAAAAGGGACATTTTCTGCAATCGACATAATATCAATGACCGCAATAAGAAATTTGAATAAAATCATATGGCAAAAGGGACATTTTATGCAATCGACATAATATCGATGCCCGCAATCAGGAATTTGAATAAAATCATATGGCAAAAGGGATATTGCCCGCAATCATGAAACTTAATGTTATTTGAATAAAAACAGATGGGAAAAGGGACTTTTCTGCAATCGACATAATATCAATAAACTTACTGCTATTTGACTAAAAACAGATGGCAACAAAAGGGACATTTTCTGCAATCGATATAGTATTGATGTCAGCAATTATAAAACTTCTTGTCATGTTTCGATTTAATACAAAGAGAATAGCCACTATAGCCACCTGCGGTTTTAATTTCCTATTTTTTTTCAATGAGAAATTTAAACATGTTATATATTAATTTTGTACATGGACTTAATATATTAGTCCCAGATTTGGACGATTTTTTAACCTACGTCCTTTGTTATTATAAGTATCTCGGTGATTTCCGAGTATATTGAATACTTTATTCTTAATCAGAACAGTTCTCAACTATGACTGCTTTTAGAACAATTCCTGACCATGACTGCTTTTAGAACAGATTATGACCGTTTTAGAACTGTTTTTGACAATGACCGTTTTTAGAACTGTTCTTGACAATGACCGTTTTTATAACAATTCTACAAAATGACCGCTTTTATGACTGCTTTTAGAACTGCTCTAGAGCCGTTCTAGAACAATTCTAAGTTAATTTGGAGCAGTCATCAGAACAGTTCTAAGTTAACTTCGTGAGAGGTTATGACTGCACCCAACTGTATGAACATGTACATCATTACCTTTTCGATTGCCCTCTTTATGAAAGACCTTCCGTACATAAGGAGCACGGATAATTAGAAGAAATACGCGTGCACGCACTGTCAGCAAGAAAAGAAGGTTATCCATATATGACTTTATTTGTGTCTCCTTATTTATTACACACGGAGTATATTCCATTCCAATTATTTTTCTTTTTTCTTTTATAATTTCCTCTAGTACGTGTTATACACATCACTTGATGAAGCGTGAAACTAAACCTTTCGGTCGCGGATTCGCTACTATTGATTATGCCAGTGTTATTATCTATTTGCTCTGTGTACTTTGTATATTATTACTTATGTCTGGTATAGAGCCAAACCCAGGCCCCGGGTCTAATGATTCTTTTAGTTCCGTTAGTTCAAGCATTAGTTTTAATGATATTGTGAACGAAACGGTCTCATTTGTTCACCTAAACATTCAGAGTATCGTCCCTAAGTTGGAGTTGATTGCAGCTGAGTTTTCGTGTCATGACATACTCTCCTTTACTGAGAGCTGGCTTACTCCTCAGGTAAACGACAAAGATATTACTATCCATGGTTATAAGTCGCCATTCAGAATGGATAGGGTGGGTAGAATGGGGGGAGGGGTCATAGTCTATGTTCGAAACAATATGAATTGCCGTGTTAGACCAGACTTAAATGTGGGTAACGTAGAGTGTATATGGCTCGAGCTTCGGTTCAAAACCAAAAAATATCTATATGGAACTTTTTATGTTCCGCCTAATAGTAACGTGCAAATATGGGATAATATCGAACAATCAATTGATCTTGCGTTGTCAAATAATATTGATATAATTTTGACAGGTGATTTTAATATAAATTTGTTAAGAAACTCCAATAACGATAAAATTAGTAACTTAAAAAATCATTTTAGTATCTGATCCTACGTACGTAAATGAGAATAGTACGTCTTTATTGGATTTAATACTGGTAAATAATCCTCGTACTATATTATTATCAGAAGTTGGTATTCCTTTACTAGATCAAGTGCGATATCATTTGCCTATAATTGGTGTAATCGATCAACCGTGTAAAATGCAACAGTCGTTTAAACGTAAAGTGTATTTGTATGATAGAGCTGATTTTAACTCTTTTCGAGAACAGCTCTCGCGGATTAATTTTGACGATTTGTTTGTTACAGATGATGTCGATAGTATAACACGTTCAATCGTTCAAATATTAATAGACGAAGCGGACAAAGCAATACCGAATCGAATCATTACTGTAAGGAAGGATGACCCTCCTTGGCTTACTACTGATATTAAAAGAAATATTCGTAAAAAAAAATCGTCAACATAAACGTGCTAAAAGAACTGGTCTACCAAATGACTGGACAAAATTTCGATTACTCCGAAACAGAAGTAATAAACTTGTCATTAATTCAAAAAATGATTACTTTTTAAAGTTATCTACTAAAATCTCGTCCGAATCACGTGGTAGTAAACAATACTGGAATGTAATTAAATTCTTGATGAACTGTGACTCTTCTGATAATCGATCTATTCCCCCGTTGCAGGTAGATGGTGACTTGATATGTGACAATAAGGAAAAGGCAAATATTTTAAATGATTTTTTCTGTAGTCAATCTAACCTTGACGATGAAAACGTTCCCGTCCCGAATGTAAACATTCGACAAGAAGTAAATCTTGTAAATATAGTTATTACAGAAAAAGAAGTGGAAGATATATTAAAAATTTTAGATGTATCTAAAGGTTCTGGGCCTGATACTATAAGTCCAAGATTACTAAAGGAAGCTGTTCACGTATTAAAATCCCCCCTTTGTAAACTTTTTAATTTATCACTGAGAACGGAAACATTTCCAACTGACTGGAAATGTGCTAACGTCAGTCCCGTGTTTAAAAAAGACTCGCCGAGTAATTATAAAAATTACAGGCCTATATCGCTAATAAGCGTGATCGGAAAAGTAATGGAAAGGTGTGTATACAAACACATACACAACTTTCTTCTTCAAAACAATATTATCACAGATAATCAGTCTGGATTTACAAAAGGAGACTCGGCTATTTATCAACTCATAAATATCACAAACGAATTTGGTAAGGCTTTAGACGAGGGTAAGGAAGTAAGGGTAATATTTTGTGACATTAGTAAGGCGTTTGATAGGGTTTGGCATAAGGGTCTATTGAAAAAATTAGAGTTAATTGGGATAAAAGGGTCACTTTTGAACTGGGTTAAAAATTATTTGTCTGATAGGAAACAAAGAGTAGTAATTAATAATGTATCTTCTGACTGGGGTTATGTTAAGGCGGGTGTGCCCCAAGGATCAATTCTTGGGCCTCTATTTTTTATTATTTTCATAAATGACATTGTTTTGGATATACAGTCTACAATTAAATTATTTGCAGATGACACTAGTTTATATTTGATTGTAGACAATCCACAATTGACAGCAGATATATTAAACAGGGACCTAGAAAAAATTCACAACTGGTCATCAAACTGGCTTGTTTCTTTCAACCCACAGAAAACAGAGACAATGACTATTGCAAGAAAGACTAATAAACCACACCACCCTGACATCTATATGAATAATATTCCAATCGCAAACGTTTCCAACCACAAACATTTAGGACTTACTTTATCTAATGACGAAACTTTCCATGCTCATATAGACATAATAACAGAAAAGGCGTATAAACGATTAAATATACTACGGAAATTAAAGTTTATTCTCGACCGAAAAACATTGGAAACCATATACCTGACGTACATAAGACCTTTACTAGAGTATGCTGATGTAATTTTGGATAGCAATATAAACTACTTGACTAAAAAAATTGAAAAAGTACAAATAGAGGCGGCTAGAATTGTTACTGGGGGCACCCGACTAACATCATTAAATAATTTATATTTAGAAACTGGTTGGGATAAATTAAAAATTCGCCTTGATTTTCACAGGTTAACATATTTTTATAAAATGAAAAATAACATTTCACCCCCTTATTTATCAGACTTGGTTCCCCGTTCTCTTGGTAACATACACGCGCATGGCACGAGAAATTCATCTGTTATTCCTCCTATTAGGACACGAACCACTTTGTATACGAATTATTTTTTACCAGCTACTGTACGCTCTTGGAATTTATTACCTCAACATCTAAAGTCTTGCACTTCTGTCAGCTCATTCAAATCTAATTTGAAGTCTACTAATCTAGAAAATCTAGAAAAACCTTTGTATTATTATATTGGGAAAAGGCTTGGTCAAATTCTACATTCTAGACTTCGTATGCACTGTAGCTCGTTAAACCAGCATCTATTCTCAAAAAATTTATTATTGAATCTCCACTTTGTCAATGCGGTGCTATTGAAACAACGGAACACTATTTATTACACTGTCCTCGATATAATGCACTTAGACACCAATTTATTGAACATATTCTTGATGACCCACTCATATCATGTGACTACTTACTTTTTGGATCATCCGAAATCACTTATGAAAAGAATGTTGAGATTTTTCTGGCAGTGCAGTCTGTCTTAATAAATTCAAAACGATTTGAGAGAAATTAATTCACCATAACTGTCCCACCTTAAGATTATCCACAGTGCAAGTGCTTATATAGTTCTTTTTTTTTATTTATGTTTGACAATATGTTTTGTTCAGATCAATTCCCTTCTTTTTTTTCATCTTGAAAAACTTAAATTTGAAATTTTATTGTATAATTCATTACAAATTCTACCTTCTGAGCAAATTAGTTACCAATTGTAAATTTATTTATATAGGAAACGGATTAATATAAGTTTTAATAACTTGTTTCCGAATCCTTTAAATGGTTCACTGTAATGTTTGATGATGTGTATTATTATATATGTATTGTATGCAATGAATTATTTAATAAAATATGTTTACAGTGTATAAGATTCCCGTGAAGGGAAAGCATATGTTACCATAGATTTATGATACATTATAAATACAAGATATTGCTTATGAACTTATTAGAAAAAAACGTAATTTACCAACATTGGAGGAATCCAGGTCGTTTCGCGTCAAATCCCGTTCGCACCCTGGGTTGTTTCGCTCCTATTCCCTTTCGCCCCGGGTGCGTTCGCGCCGATTCCCGTTTGCCCTGGGTCGTTTTGCACCACTTTTATAAATTGTTTTTTTTAAACATTTGTTTGTTTTTTATCAGAATCTGTTTTCGGAGTACAGAAAGTCGAACCTCCTGCACAAAAACATAACAATGATAAGGCATTATTAATCTGTTAATGATTTTATGGGTAGGGTATGGCATGGTATGGTATGTGGTATTGTATGTGGGGGTTTGGAAGACAACTGCCCCTTTTACGGTTACTGTGCCTTGTGTTCTTAACATAGTTTACATTCAAACTTTATTATCTCAGTGTATTAATATAAATGTGTTCTGTGGTAGAAATGACCAATAAATTATTTAAAATTGAAGTCAGCAATGATAAAACAAAATTGGCTCAAAATTAACTTTTAATAAGACGAAAAAAAATCTTATTTTCTTTTTGACAAATTAAATATTTATAGTGACTTATCTGACAATAATGAAGTGCAAGTAAATATCCGAATTATTTGTTCGCTTAAGTCCACCAATAAATGTCCCAATGAATATTCCTTATAATCCTCACTAAAAAGATGATAATATATTCACAATAATTGGTGTCGATTTCCAATTCAAAAGATGTGTGTGATAATCTTGTATAAACTAATTAATCTTGTATAAACTTATTAAACTGACTGCTCTAACCCTTTCTGCTACCTAATATATATAATTTATTCTTTCTAGAAAAATCATTAACAAGATATTACTGGAACATTCCATATCAACTGATAATCACATGACTAAAATGATTATGTAAGAAAAACTTCTAGAAATTTCTATGTGTTAAATATTAAGTCAATGTTCTAGAAAAATCTACATGTTCTAAGGTATGATAACCTTGACCATTGTTTATCGTAAACAAGTAACATAACTAGGCCAAACAAATTGCCATACAAAATAAAAACAATGAATACAATGCATTATATAGGGAATAATACATGGCAAAATCCGTATCACATGCCGTATCATCCCGAGTTACCAATATCAGCACGAGGGCCTCTGGCCCGAGGGCTGATATTGGTCGAG
>MJUU01004437.1:391246-405759 GCA_002080025.1 Modiolus philippinarum | reverse complement strand
GGTGGGGGTATGTGTACGTGGTGAATATTTTTATTTATTGATTAATTTCGAAGCGTTTATTTTCAGTTAGATAATATTGTACCAATTTAAACATAAACAGAATTTTGTGCACCAGACAGTTTCGGAACTTCCGTTGTCAATCTTATTGGTAATTGCAAAGTTAGAATATAACGATCTCTTAGAATTTGAAATCTTGGACAATGGAGTAAAAAATGAGATGCTCTTTCAGTAATGCAACAAAAGGGGAAGGTATTTAGTTCTTATCTTCTTATCTTAAAGGTCTTTATTAAGACAACTACATTTTAAACGAAGTCTTGCGTGAAGTATCTGTCCTTTGCGATTTCCAGAATTATGAAAAAAAACTGGTTTGGAAGTCAAAGAATTGAGACGAGATTTAAAAATGTTAAGTGATGGAGATTGTTTTACATCAGACGGTAAGAGATTCCATGAACGTATTGTGTGAGGGGAGAAAATAATTTGAATCAAAATATGTTGTAGCGTAAACAGGTTGAATAGCTTCTGAGTTTTTTTGTCGGGTAGTTATGTATTTGATTCATTCTATTGGGTACTAGTTCGGAGAAACAAGCATGTGTCATGTTACCTCTGTTGGTGGACTGTAAGTCCCCGAGGGTTTTCACCAATCCAGTAGGCAGTACTTCGGTGCTGACCTGAAAACCGAATTATTGAAACTTGCAATATCTAAATTTTACAAAATATTGTTTAAAACTAAGGAGTATCTCCCTCATGCATAGCTCTTTCCTTAGCTAAATTTTGGTTTTCTATTTAGATCCTTTTGCTTATTTGTTCTCTATCAGCCTTTACATGTTTTCGGTGCATTGACGTCCAGATGTTTTTAAGTTTTTTTGCTGCGGTCAAGGAAGTGGCAAAACTCTTAGTTTATCGGCTGTCTACCTTTCATTGACTCATCGTCGTTCAAAAACAACATTGTATACATTTGTCAGGTTGTCACGTCTGATATATCTACAATGTAGACATTTAACATCGATGAATCAAACACATTGTGTAAGTTTGGGGTGTTGATATTGACCTTATTACAACAAAAGTTTTGCCACTTCCGTCTGCATTGATGAGACATAAGTGGTCGAAATGCGCATATGCAGAAAATAAATTAACAGTAATTTTGGTATCTTGTCACCGGTATTTATTACAACTGGGCCGATGACTCTGCTGGTGGACTGTTAGTCTTCGAGGGTATACATGTACGTCAACCCAGTAGTCAGTACTTTGGTGCTGACCCGAAAACCGAATTATTGAAACTTGCAAAATCTAAATTTTACAAAAATTTGTTTAGAACTGACGGGATTATCTCCCTCATGCATAGTTCTTTCCTTAGCTGATTTTTGGCTTTTCTATTTAGATTCTTTTGGTTATTTGTTTTCTATCAGCTTTTACACGATTTCGGTTTATGGACTTCAAAATGTTTTTAGGTTTTATCTGCACTGATGAGACATATGGTGTTGAAATGTGCATATACAGAAAATAAATTAACAGTGATTTAGGTATTTTGTTATTGACAACTATCTATGGGTTTCACAACGATCACTTAGTTTTTGCCATCTAGTCTCGATGTATAGATTATTGATAGAAGTGAGTCTGGTAGCACCGTTAGCAATTTTTGTGGTTTCTAATTGGACACATTCAATTTTATGTTTCAATGATACAAAAGAGTATCCCAAATCAGGTCTGCATATTTAATTATAGGCCTTATAAAAGTAAGGTACAGTTTTTTCCTGGGTTCGACTGTCAAGAATGAATTTCAATTTCGAAGAATATTTAAATGAGTATATGAATTTGTTACAATCATATCAATATGTTTACTCAAACTTCCGTCATCCGAAACAATTAGCCCCAAATGGTTGTGTTCATTCACCTTTGTGATAACATTGTCGTTAAGTGAAAGGTATGTTTATTATTTTTTGGAAATACTCGTCGTTTCCTTTTTCGAGGATTAAACGTAACAAGCCATTTCTTTGACCAGTTTGAATCTTTTTTAAATCTCGGTTCAAGGATACATAATACACTGTTATATTACGAAATAAACTTTACTTTCTACTGGCTGGTAGGTTGATTGTTTTCCCTTTCATTGTTTGAGACTTGAATGTAACATCAAGATTAGGAACATTAGTACAAGAATCGTTCACTTTGATGGATCTGCTTTAAATATGTTTGTAAAAATTTTGTCCCATGTACGCCTACACCATGTAGACAAAAATCAGTTCTAGTCCATCGTGAAATCCAAATAATCCGACATCATAAAATTCCGTAGATGCTCAGTCATACCAATCAAAATTGAAAATAACCTGAATGGTGTCAAAACCATGAACATTTTAAAGGAGTCTTAAACAGATTGGGAATAGTCCCAATTAGGATAATATATCCCAATTTTGATAGCTTTTCCCAATTAGGATAAGTATAGATTATTATTCTCTTTTCTGTTATCAGTCTTCTACCGATATCTGCCCGACGCATTTTTTTTGTTCTGACAGTTGAAAAGAAATAACAAACTAAAACTGCAGCAAGTGTCAATACTGTATCTTTACTTCAAGTTTACGGAGTTCATCTAAAGTTTAAACATCTTAATTTGTTTTCCCTTTAGGGTCTCCATTTTATTTTCAGAAACACTTCTGGATCGAGAAGAAGCTTTGGCTTTAACCATATTTTGTGTTAACGTTGATAAACAAGGCAGATAACAGTTATCTGCCCCGGACACGGATATCGATCAGATACTCATTCGGTTATTAAGAATGGTACAATTTACATATAAATATGTTATAAATGGTTATATACGACTAGTCATTCTTCAATTACATTTTACAGGTTTAATGGCGCATCATCATCCATGCAAATTATAAATATATACTGTTAGAGCTTTCATAAAGTACAATTCTGATGTCATTGATATGTTGCAATGTTACCGCTGATCGATTTATCGATTTATAACTGAAAACCATCAGTCGCTTTGAATTAGGGATTACTTAAGCTTAAAGAGTTTCAATTATTCTCTGTTGCTGTTACATCCGCAAAAAAAAAAAAAAAACAAAAAAAAACCTCATTGTGATCGTTTTAGCAAGATAGCTTTTTGGATGTTAGATAGTAATAGTCAAAAGAACATGATTTTTGATTTTTTTCCAGAGTTTTCTCCCTTTGACCAAAAATGTAGGGTTTGAAACTACAATACCTTTGAATATTTATAAAAATCTTAAGTTCAGCACTATTCCAATAAATTTTTACATACTTCCCGATTGTCATCATTTAACCATTTACAGTTGTGATCAATTTGAAATTTGACGAAATTAAATGTATGATTTTATGTTCTTAAAATGTCTGTGCTGGTGAATACCAGCATCATGTAGAAGATGTCATTTGATTACTGAAATGAGGAAGATTATCATGGTTTCATTACGTGACATTAACATATGAAAAAATGATCTAGAAAAAATAACCAATTATTGCAATTGGGATATAACCATTTTTCCAAATTTGGGCATATTATCCCAACTAGGCAGATAACAGTTATCTGCCCCGGACAGACCTGTTGACATGACAAACGGCAGTAGAATACCGAAGGAACAAAGGGGTGAAATTCACAAAAATCGAAGTCCAAAGACCGGGCAAAAATGAGAACACAGAAAACAATGACGTTAGACACAAAAACAATGACGCCAGACAGACACAAAGTACAGAACCAGAAACCACAACATTCAGAACAAAGGCACTCACAGTGTGAACTCCAGTGAAACTGAGAGTGACACCAGGTGCTCCGGAATGGTAAGCATGTCCTGCTCTGTTAACAGCACCCGTCACACTGTGGGTGATTCAATCCGGGAAAATGTCAAAGTCGGTAGTCAAATCCGGGAAGACGTGAATCTAGCTGAAAATGTCCACTTTCATTTGGGATACTGACACGTCATATCTTTCAATGATGCTATGGTGACGGCCATAGAATTTCTTGAGGGATGAAATTAACATATGTTGAACAAATCCCTGACTAAGCAGCTTTTGGGACAGTGTTTTTGCTCTGTTCAAAAAATCACTGTACAAACTACAAGCTCGACAGTAACGAATCAACTGTGAAATGTACACTCCATAGGCTGGAGAGGTAGGTATATTGTTGTTAAGAAAGGGAAAGTTCACAAAGGGGAAATTAAAATCATCACGCTTGTCATATAGCTTAGATTTCAAACGTCCATCTTCGTCAATATACAATAAAAGATCTAGGTACGAAGCTGAAGTAGGTGTTTCAGTTGTTTCTTTAATTTCAAACAAAGTGTTCTAAACTTATCGATTGAACAAATGTTAAAGAAACGGAAATACAAAGAACTAATATGGATTCAATGAAACCAGAGAAATTAAGAACACAATGTTTAATTTATCAGAAAGTAATGAAATTTGCTGAAATAAGTTAATTTCAGTATTATTAAGATTTTATAGCGTTTGTTGTGGATTTTTTACAAGAAAAAAATCGCTTTTAGTATGTTTAAATTGTGTAAATCAAAAATGAGATATGCAATAGTTTAAAGCTAGAGAAAACAGTAATCTTACATTTAGAGAGGTAACGCAGGTTCAGAAAGAAAAAAAATTATATTTGAAATTAATGACGGATAAATTTAAATTGTCAACAGTTTTATTAAGGCTGTACTGTGATCCATAAAACAAAAAGGTATAGTCGAGCACTTAGTGAATCCATGTTTATGTTTTTGAAAATATGTATGAAAATGCCTTTATTGGGAATTGTAACATAAATGAATATTTTAATTTTAATTCAAATGATTTCAGTACTAAGTATGGTGGATGAAATGCTGATAAACTGGGAGTAATAAAAAGCAAAAATCGATGCAATAGGAGTGACTTATTATTGCTTTTATAAATATAAAGATATTACACACGATAAGCCATTTGACAGCCGTTATCCTATCACAAAGGTAACTGAATCTTCCTTATGTATGGTAAGCAACTTTTTTTCAGAATTTTTATTACTTATGTTGAAGAGAAAAAACTTTAGTCTAGCAATTTATTACTCATTTTACAGTTCCGAAAAATATACAGTCATTTAATGTTGAAAATTTGTTTTGGCAAAGACGATTCAAATATTCTGTATAAGATGTTTGTCGGTGATGCTTAAAATTCTGTCGGATTTTCTATCACATTTTTTTCCTTTCTATTACCCAGGGCCGTCATTGTTTGGATAATTTCATTCAATAATCAAACAAGATTTATTTTGTCACACGTACTGCTGATGTTGAGTAGTTGAGCAACATATACCAAATTTGTTATCTGTTTTGTCTTTAAACGAGATAAGCAATTGATAATTTTTCACAAATTTAACCTGTTTTCAATTTTCTAACAAATATCACATTTATTTGAAATTGGATGAATTTTCAAGCTGAGTGGCAACATTCTTCAGAACTTAAAGCAACTGAAGAAAATAATATGTCAATGAAAATCACACCAGGACCATGTCAGTATTCGTCACAGTCAAGTCTGCAAAGCAGGCTGTATCTTGGTCTTTCTTATGGCTATATAAATAGTAAGCTAAAACAAATGGACAAACTTAGCCTATTACATATCGACCAATAGTGATCTACATGTATATTTCGAACGTATATTTCGATAGAGAATTTCTGTAAATCAATAATTAACCTATTTACTTATAACATGTCATTGCTGCATTCTGAAAATGTCATTTAGTTATGCTTTCTATATATTCACCATATCTGTATTTAAGGATGTTCGCTGGTCAGATTTAAAAAAAAACAATTATTTCAATTAGATGTGGTTTTTGTAAGAAAATTGGAAATGAAGTAATTTATGGAAAAAAAATAAAATAAATAGGTTACCGATGTCAGGTTTGAGATGCGAGTGTAAAAAAATATGGCGGGAAACTGAACACTTCTTTCTTCAATAATGAACTGATGTCAAATTGACGCCAATTAAATAAAGTTTTATCGGAATGTTCCATATGATGTATAAAATGAAATTAAGGAAAAAATTAGGGGGTCACTGGGCAAAATATTATTAAACTTTTAAATGGATAAAACCATAGAATTCCGATAATCTAACAGAAATACTTTCACATGGCCAGCTAATATCCCTAATTGAAAAAAAATGTTTATTCTATTACATTTAAATGATCTAAACACATATTGAACATATACTTTCAATCTAGAGTCTCTTTATGAAGAGAAGGAAGTTTTTAAATGCTTTTACATACCATTTTTCGTTAAACTTTGGTCTTTGCTGGCAGCCATGTAATACACATTTGCTGGACACATTGTTTGTAAAGGGGCAAACTTAGATAATGGACCGATTCAGAAATGCAACGGCATTATGGGATTGTCATTGTTCTGAACGTTCTTGATTGGTCCAAACGTATTTTACGAGTACGCTGAGTTTGCGCAAGACGGAAGTTGAATTTCTGAATCGGTCCATTGTGACTAACATTTGTTCCGATTTTCCAAAACCAATCAACAAAAGTCTTTGAACATGTTTTCCTAAAGGGTCAAATGGTCAACTAAGTGCCACCCATAGCCATATTTTTACAACCAGCTATACCAAGGTGAACTAAAAAGGATAAAAAGAATTACAATGATTTAGGTTCAAGCTGACACCCCAAAGCAATCCTGTATACAGTATGCAAACGATTTAACCATTACACTTTGGCTACTTGTTTGTAAAGAATATAACCAACAAGTGCATTTAAGGTACAAATGTAGATCGACACTAATACACGGCACATTCGAATGGCGCATTCGGATGCGGAATTGACTTGATTTCCAAGCTTCTCAACCTTTTCATTGTGACGTCATAATATAATGACACATGTAAATCACTCACTTTCCCGCCAAATATCTTCCTTTGCCCATAATATTTTCTATGTTGTAAAATACATAAAATGTTTCTTTTAAGCAAACAGTGGCATATACAAATGTACTTAGATTTTTCAGCATAACAGATAGCTCAAGTGGATCTCTGATATCTGTTTCACAAAAAGCTAAACAATAAGCATGTTCTCAGAATTCCCTATATATTCTTTGTAAATGTTGCTGAAAAATATTGAATTTTGCCTGATTTTCATAGGCTAATTGCAGGAAACGATGATCGGTGACAAATCATTTGCATTTTATTTTTGGAATATATGAGTTAATACCTACAAAATATCTTGAAATAAAACAAAATCTGTGTGAAATTTTTATAAGCCTCGAACTACCTTAAATATTGCTTGTTTAATTTAACTTCCATGTTTAATTTATGTTTGTTGACGATCCCGCATCCATGGATTCACGGGTAAAAACATGGATGTATCATTTTTCGACATTTAGCAAACAGGTAAACCCAGGTCGGTGCTTTGGTTGTCTTGAACTTTCCATGAGATATGGGCAAAACCTCATTATTGAAGGCTTCATGGTGATTCCAAGACGAAGACAACAATAAAAGCGTTGTTCCTTTGCTTGGTTCTACCAGGTATTTACAGAGATATTGTCTGATATATATTTACTGTATATCCTTTCACTGTTTACACTGATTAAACTCGATAGTTACATTCTTAACTTTAATATGTGACGTTTTAAACATAAAGTGAAACGTCATGATCTTTAAGGGTGAATAATAATTGTCACAGACTAACAGACCCTATTGTTTACAACAGTCATGTTTCTTCAATACAATTTTATGTAGATCTATTACTGTTCTGTATGTTTGTCTTCGTTTTTCTTTTTTGTCCCGTACTCAAGTGGTGTCCTTGTTTCTTAGTGTGTCCGATGTTGCCTTTGTCCATGGATTGTTCGTTCTTTTGACTGACGGGTCTCACTTACTTTATTCAATATTTATTTACTGTGGTGAAATTCGTAATTGCATTATTATACAGAAATAAAAATCATTATTCCTTCTTTTAGATCAGGAAAGTGCGTGCGTGTAAGTTCCCCTTAAGAGTGTTATTTTTTGGTACTAGTATTCAGAAATCCGAGGGAATATTTCCCACTTGAGGAGTAAGTTATTCAATCATTTGAGGAATATTTCCAGCTAAAGGAGTTGGATGCAAAATTACTCATTTATTTTAGCTTTTGCTGTTTATTATAATTTTATGATCGCATCATGACGAGTTAATGTCGAAATGATCTCAAAATTACAAGATAAACACCCGATCAAGAAATCATTAACTAAATTTAAAACTCGATACCTAATTAATTCGTTAAACAACTATTGTAATTAATTTACTCTGGATTGAAGACAACAAGAGCCTTATCAATTCTAACCAATATAGTGTTATCAGTTCAAAAGCATGCGCGCAAATAGCAAACTATCAACTTGAACAAATAACAACCTGTACCATAAACACTGTGCAATAGTACCTCAGGGTTGTTAATTTTACAAGCTACAAAAAGTACCTTCATCATTTTTTAAAATTCTAACAGGTTAGATCTACAAAAGCAATTTACACCCAAACCCCTTTACTTATAATCTGACATTTTAGATTTTGTTTATTTATTTTCCATTATCTATGAAAAAATTCAAGTGCCTCACGTTAAGTCTATTTCTAAGCAAAATATAGAGAATCCACAACTACATCGAGTGAGATACAACATTTCTGCACTAGAAATAGCTAAATGTTTAAGTTTTTAAACGCGAGGCTTGCCGAAAATTTAATTATCAAGAGTGTAGAAATGTCGTTTCTCACGAGATATTGTTGTGGATTTTATTTCTCTAATGTTTTCAAGGAGATTTTTGAAGTCATGATTGAATTTTAACCATTGAAGTATCGAGAACACTTTATGCACATGTTGGTTAACATTTTCATCTCCTATGACCTGAAATTAACGAGAACAAAATAAGAAACCCTTTTCCATACTTGTTAGGTACCTAGTTAATCTTAAGCATTAGGTTTTGATTTATTTCAATTAATTTGTTGACTAGTAACCAAACACAGGCAATTGGGCATCAGGAATTAAATAGATACAAAGGAAATTATTTCCCTTTAATCATCTACCTTCATCTTATTGACTGCTCTAAGGAAATTATATAAAATTTATTTACTGGAAACAAGACTTGTCCCAAATAGACAATCTCTGCCATATTGTCAAGCCTGTGAATTAAAGTATTGAAGAGAATAAGGTTCACGAAGGTTGGAAATTGGTTCTAAACTTCAACTTCTTCTGTGACGTAATTGTTTCAACAAAACACAGGTAAAACATTGTATCAGTATAAGCAGAGGAAGAAAGCCACCTGTAGAGTAGTGCAATATAGTGAAAACTGATGAAAGCCAAACGTCTCCGTACGGTTATGAACACAATATATAATATAATGATACTTCCCTGTGGAATTTTTTCAAACGGAAATGAATAACATTCAGATAAAAATCATTTAAACAAAGTTTTGTTAAAATGGTCATTTTTAATGTTTTTATCAGAAGATGTCATTTGTGCCTAATTATTTGGTGTACACATATATTTTTGAACAGTTAGATCTTAGTTGACAATGAAATATGCTATTGTCAATTTTTTTAAGAATGTCAACCAAATCAATTAATGTCTTGTATGCCAAAAAGCAACCAACAATGTTTTTCGATATTCATATGGTTTGTTTGTTTGTATGGGGTTTCACGCCACTTTCAGTAGAAATTAAGCTATATCGTGGCCTTCAGCTTTAGTGGTAAAGAACGTCAGTTTTAGTGGTAGATCGTTGAAAATTTACCTTCCAGTCGTTGAAAATGATTCTTTAGCCATACACTTTTGACCGATTCCGTTGTATTTTGACCTCCTTCATCAAATACTTATTTGACTTATTACCCCTCCAGAAGGAACTGGCTGGCAAGGCAGAGAGATCGGACTGCATCAATACCAATGGCGACCGAATACGCATTCCTTATAATCAGCGAAGGTCAGATTGGTTTCGACCACGCTCTTCTTCACGCCCTTAGCCTTCTTGCACTCCTCGCTATCCACTTTGAAGGCATATACTTTCGGCCGGAGACCCACATACACGTTCATCGGGTGGGCGCCGCACTCATCCTTGAATTTGCCGAGCACTTTCTTATTCACGCCGGCCTGGATCCCGGAGGCATGGTTTGGGGCATAGTTGGACGTATCGAAGCACTGCTGCACGCTCTCCGCCATATCCTTGTATACGTCCGCCGTCTGGATATCGCAGATCAAGCTATCCGTATCCGTATAGCAGATGCTGAGCCGATCGCCATACCGATGTTTGAGGTAATCGTAGACGAAGTCGGCTATCAGGGTCTTTAATATGTAAAGGATGGAGAATCCTAGGTAGATGGGCTTATCGAAGACCAGCTTGGTGCGATGCACATGGACGGCGGCCAGATCTTCGCTGAAGACCGTCCTGCGCTTGAAGTTTGACTTGGTCACTAGCTTCCAGGCGACCTTCCGGCTATTCACCAGCCGCACGTCCACCCTATTGCGGATATCTTCCATGGTCTTCCCGAAGACCGAGTTGACCATGAGCTTGAAGAAGTCCTTCTCGAAGGCGGTTGGTGCTGCCTCCCTGCAGGCCGCATCCTTCTCCACGTACGCCCTCAGCCATGGGCTCTGGGTAAATCGGAGGACTCGACGATCTTCTTCAGCTTCAGACCCTAATCTGCAGGCTAATCTTCACCATCTCCACGTGGAGGATTATTTCCGTTTTCCGCCCCTTCTTTTCCGCCAGTCCCTCCGAAATCGTGCTTCGGATTTTCCCCCAGCTTTGCCTCATGCAAGTCTCCACGTCCTGCTGCGTCTTGGGCTTGATGGTCACCGTGCCAAATACCCCTCCCACGGCCTCCCGCTTATCTGCAACCTCGATATATATGGTCTGCGGCTTCTTCAATGTTCTGCTTCACCCTCTCGACCAGCTGTCGCCTTGAGCTGCTTCCTGGTAAATATTTCCCGACGTTTGAATTTTCGGTCGGTCTCCGACTCGATGAGCCGCACCAAATCGAGCTTATTCTTCCTGTTATATCCCTTCACCCCTTCCTCCTTGGCGATTTTCCTCAGTTCCCCCATGGTCTCGGCCACCCTAAATTTCCCTCCGATCGACTGATCGGCGTCGTCTTGCCGCTGGGTATGCCTCCAGCAAAGCCCATCTTTCCCAGGTTTGCCCTCATATGGCAGAATCAGGGGTACTTTACTAATTTGCATAGCGGCCATCTTGTAACGCTTGCTTGTCGGCCATGTTTAGTTGAAATGCATAGGGGAGATATTGAAATTTTGCAAAATTATCTAATAATACACTTCAGAACATATTTGTCCGCATCTAGCAAGATTCTACACATTNAATTAGGTTTGAAATTCGAAGCGGGATCATGACATTTTGACTGTAGAAGCCATTGTAAAACTGCCGAGTAAGCTATCTTTGACAGAAAAATACACATCAAAGATAAATACGTAGCAAATTTGTCCGCATATGACTGTGAAATATAACTCGCATTGATTCATAAGCAGTTGTACCTTTTTAACTTACTCAAGAAAATTCGCGGCCAAATTAAATTGAAAACTTGTCATTCCAAGCTTTCCAGCGACGGGAAATCCTTCTACAGACTGGTTGTAACCACAATTTCTATGTTTTAAAACTCCCGCAACAAAAACTTTTCATTACGGAAGATAACATTTATACAATACTTTTAGAAAAAAGACGGGGGTAGTGTGTAAGAACACTGAGATGTACCTTCGAAGTTAAACTTTAATAAAGGGAAGTAATTCACCCAAAAGGGGCGTGGTCACGTGATTTTATCTCATGAATAAAATACCCCCGATTCTGCCTTATGTTGCAAAGTTGCCCCTTCTTTCTTTTCAGTGGGGTATTGCAGAATTTCTGGATTTCGGGTGTTGAAGTTGGTCTGCTATCTTCGCAGACGGAATCTTCGAAGCGATCCATGATAATCTTGGATGGCATGATTTTATTTATACCATTCAAATTTGGAAAATTTTTCAAGTGGAATGGCGATTTTTTCGATCATCAGGATTGTGCTTATAGATTTTCGACCGGTATTTATATTACGTGATTCCAGTAAATGCTTAAATTTGCATATGGCCAAAATAATTTGCGTACTTTTTCCTGCATACCTTCAGAACCCGGCGAAAATTATTGAAATTTCATCAGAGGCATATTTTTGGGAATCTGGCAGATTCTTTCTCTTCTTCGTCTCTGGCGCGAATAATTTGCAAAAATGCTATTTTCCCCCAGAAAATCAGGGGAGATAATTCAGTAAGAATTACGCAAGAAAATAATCTTTTCCGACGAGGTATTTCCCCATCGGAAAAGACCCTCCACGCCCCAGGTGCCTTGCCTCCCAGCACTTTTCGGCATCCCCAACTCGCTCAATACCCATTTGCATCCCGAGGCCCCCCGGGTTGGGGCAGAATTTTTATTTCTCAACTACTAAAACGATTAATTCTCCATAAGATATGGGTAGGCTGCAGCAGTAATTTTCAACATTTGGAAAGGCTTTCTGTCACTTCCTAATCATACAATAAGTTTGGTTTAAATCCATCCAGCTGTCCTCAAAAAGTTTACTACGAACTGAAGAACGGCCGTAGGGCATCGACACACGAAGAGTAAAGCTTATCCTGGCAAAGCCATGTTAGCTCAAAAAGAAAAGAAGTAACCTTGCTTCTTGGCCTTTGTGATTGACATTAATTTACCACTGCCAAAGTTAGAAACTGCATTCATCTTTCAGCAAGATAACTAACCAACTTTTTTTTCAAAAATGAATATTGACCCGCTGTGGTCATTTGTCAACGTTGAAAAGCGACCATGTAGGTCTCAATTTTGTAAATGTTAAGTAGTGTTTCTTTTTTCTTTTGTAAATGTTTTCTTAATCTAAGAAATTAAAATTAAGGCTTCAATTCAAATTCTATTCACACACTACGCATAATGTTGATTAGAAACAAAGTACACAAAAAATTATTCTGACACGCCAACAGTTTGATAGAATATTTTACGAGAGGATATGGAGTAAATAAACAGTAGACCATATGAGCTGTATGGCTCACCAGCAGCACTAGAACCCAAACATAGGAAATCTACGATTTAAAAAAATGTTAAAAATGCATAAAACCAAACGAATTCCGAATAATCAGTAATATCAAATATGGCTAAGGACAAAACTACGATGGTTTAGAATTAACACAAATTTAGAAAATAGTTCAAAACAAAGCGTACACATGAAATATAATCTCTTGTACAAGTACACCATATCTAAGAAAAATATAGAGCATACATCACACACACGGGGAATTGTTTTACCAACTCCACACTGCATTAAAAGACAAACTCCTGTAATAAATATTGTACGAGAGGACATGTAGTAAATGAACACGAGACCATAACACATACTGTATGTTAACTCAAACTGTATGTCTGAGAAGGTCATTCAGCGGTTTATTTAAACATCTTATATACTACTATTGCAACAAATAACTGTATCAACGAACTGATACAAGTCTCTTTAACGAAACCCTTTATCAGATTCAAGACTTCTACACACTGGAAACAAAATTGCTGTAATGTTTCACGCAATTTTTCTCAGCACTTGAATTTTCCCGCCTTTTTCTGTTTCCAGGTATCCATCGCCATTTTTAAAATTTAAAGATTAACAATCACTTCAGTCTATACATTCTAGGCAACTTTTCTGTTAAAATTAATATAATCCTGACCACAGTGAACTTCCTACCATTTTTCCGTTTAAATGGCAACAGTCACCATTTCGGAAATTTAAGACCTATGAAATTGGGATTATGATGTCTGAGATATCTGTCACAAAATTTTCGACTGAAAGCGGGAGAAAAAGAATACGGATAACTTCATGGTGTTTTGATGCAAACAAATATAGTCTATCAAACGAACTCCCATGTCAAAACACGAAGTCTAACTAGGGGCCGTCTCAAGAGCCTGTAGCGCTCAACTGGGCTATGAACAATACAGACAGTCAAATAAACCTATGTGCTACAGGGTGTTATTTTCAAGCTATGTTAAACTATTTTCCCTAAGTACTGGCCGCCATCATTGGACAGATATGCTGGAGACAATTTAAAGAGAATTATTATGGTAAAGTTTTATTTCCAAATAAAATGCGCAAAATTTCAACGTTTCAAACAAGCAAGAACTCCTTGCACCTCTGAACCCTATGTCGGAATAGGCCCGGGAATTGTGGTAAACAACTCATATACTAAATTTAAAGATAGTATGTTATTTTATTCACAATTAATATAAGAAAGATAACAGTAAACACCTACAATGGCCGTAAACCACACCACCAGGGAACCGCACGAGAAAAACAATAAAATGACAAAAGACAAACATGGACAACGATAGGAACTTGGGATAGCCGGACTTGGTACCGGCACTAGCAAGAGCTAGCGGTAGGGTTAAACCGGTTTATGGGTACCCAAACCTCCCCTTTCTCTATCCCGTTTCCCTATAGTATAATAAAACATACAAATAAAACCCAATACTAGTAGACTACTAACTCCAAGACCACAATCTTGAGAAGGAAAGAAAAA
>MJUU01004437.1:328160-387043 GCA_002080025.1 Modiolus philippinarum | reverse complement strand
AAAACTGAAACACCTACTTCAGCTTCTTGATAGGTGTTGATATATTGACGAAGATGGACGTTTGAAATCTAAGCTATATGACAAACGTGATGATTTTAATTTCCCAATTGTGAACTTTCCCTAAAGAAACAACTGAAAAACCTACTTCAGCTTCGTACCTAGATCTTTTATTATATATTGACGAAGATGGACGTTTTAAATCTAAGCTATATGACAAGCGTGATGATTTTAATTTCCCAATTGTGAACTTTCCCTTTCTTAGCAGCAATATACCTACCTCTTCAGCCTATGGAGTGTACATTTCACAGTTGATTCGTTACTGTCGAGCGTGTAGTTTGTACAGTGATTTTTTGAACAGAGCAAAAACACTGTCCCAAAAGCTGCTTAGTCAGGGATTTGTTCAACATATGTTAATTTCATCCCACAAGAAATTCTATGGCCGTCACCATAACATCATTGAAAGATATGACGTGTCAGTATACCAAATGAAAGTGGACATTTTCAGCTAGATTCAGGTCTTCCCGGATTTGACTACCGACATTTTCCCGGATTGAATCACTCACAGTGTGACGGGTGCTGTTAACAGAGAAGGACATGCTTACCCTTCCGGAGCACCTGATGTCACTCTCAGTTTCACTAGAGTTCACACTGTGAGTGCCTTTGTTCTGAGTGTTGTGGTTACTGGTTCTGTGCATTGTGTCTGTCTGTCTAACCTTGTTTTTGTGTCTAGCGTCATAGTTTTCTGTGTTCTCGTTTTTGCCCTGTCTTTGGACTTCGATTTTTGTGAATTTCGCCCCTTTGTTCCTTCGGTATTCTACTGCCGTTGTTTCTACAGTCTCGGAATCCAATAAAGTCTTACCATTTTGAAATCAGAGAGGCATTATGGCTTTGTTCTGAAATAATAACAAAACATTTATAAAAAAATCTTGCTCAATAGTTTTTAAATTCATGCCTTTCTTAAAAATGGCTTTTACATGGACAGCACAATAACTTCATGGCAAAATTCAGCAAAGGAATTGTTTTGTTTTCAAATTTCGTTACATTAGTGGAAATCAATCTCTTGAAATGTCGTAAAATTGGATTATATCCCCTGTATTTAAACATTATCTTGAATATGTTCAACTGTCACCTAAAACACAAATAGCAATGTTAATTAATGTCTTACATTTGTATCAACAATAACAACAACGCTATTCAATCAGAATTCTTGCATTGAATTGAAACTATTTTTCTGGTCAAAGCTACCACATTTTGTCATAAAATTTGGTTGTGCCTATTTTCATAACATTTCACATAAAGACAACAATATGAAACACAATTAAAGCTTGACATCCAAATATCAAAATTATATCATTCGTAGTGCATTAGTGGCGAGGTATTATGTAATACCCTCAGTCGTGTGTCCGTCCGTCCGTCCGTCCGTCTATCCGTCCGTCTGGTCGCCCGACCGTTCGTCCCCCGATGGTTTCCGACTGATAACTTGTGAACAAAATAGCATACTGTCTTCAAACTTAGTATGTAAAGTGTTTACCACAAAATTCAGGCCAAGTTCGATTTCGGGTTCAGAGATCCAAGGGGTTCTGGAGTAATGCCCCTTGAAACTTTGAAATTTTGTGAATTTTAGGGTTTCCGACTGATAACTTTTAAACGAAATAACATAATAGTTTCAAACTTGGTATTAAAGTTGTTTGCTACAAAATTCAGGTAAAGTTAAATTTTTAGTTTAGAGGTCTAAGAGGTTCTAGAGTTATGCCCTTTGAAACATTGAAATTTTGTGAGTTTTAGGGTTTCCAACTCATATCTTTTGAACGAAACAACATACAGCCTATAAACTGGTATGTAAATCGTTTACTACAAAACTCAGCTCAAGTGTGGTTTTCGGTTCAGAGGTCCAAGGGATTCTGGAGTAATACCCTTGAAACTTTGAAATTTTTTGAAATAGCATACTGTCTTCAAACTTGGTATGTAAAGTGTTTCCCACAAAACTAAGGCCACGTTCGATTTCGGGTTCAGAGATCCAGGGGTTCTGGAGTTATGCCCCTTGAAACTTTGAAATTTTGTGAATTTTAGGGTTTCCGACTGATAACTTTTAAACGAAATAACATAATAGTTTTAAACTTGGTATTTAAGTTGTTTGCTACAAAACTCAGGTAAAGTTAAATATTTGGTTTAGAGGTCTAAGAGGTTCTGGAGTTATGCCCTTTAAAACTTTGAAATTTTGTGAGTTTTAGGGTTTCCGACTAATAACTTTTGAACGGAACAACATACAGCCTATAAACTGGTATGTAAATCATTTACTACAAAACTCATGTCAAGTGTGGTTTTTTTGGTTCAGAGGTCCAAGGGATTCTGGAGTAATACCCTTGAAACTTTGAAATTTTTTGAATATTAGGATTTTTGACTAATAACTTTTGAACGGAACAACATACAGCCTACAAACTTTGTAAATAGTTTACCACAAAACCAAGGTCAAGTTTAATTTTGGGCTCAGAGGTTCTAGGGGTTCTTGAGTTATGCCCCTTGAAACTTTGAAATTTTGTTAATTTTATGGTTCCGACTAACAAAATTACATACAAAAGTGTATTGTCTCCAAACTTTGTATAAAAGTTGTTGACTAGAAAACTTAGTTCGACTTGGGTACAGAGATCCAAGAGGTTCATAGAGAATTATGTCCCTTGAACTTTCAAAATTTTGTGAAACGTGGCAGAGTATCATGTATTGCACCATTCGTATTTTTGTAAACTACCACCAGTACATCATTCCTGTAAAGTTTGGTTGAATTTACTTCAGTGGTTTCAGAGGAGAAGATGAAAATGTGATATTTCCAATACGGTCCAATGTTAAACCTAAGTTCTGCACTGGCACTGACAGCAATGTTTTTAAAGGGATCGGAACAAAATTAGCAATTTTTGCTAAGGACCTTAATTACATCATACCTGTAAAGTTTGGTTGAATTTGCTTCAGTAGTTTCAGAGGAGAAGATGAAAATGTCATTTTCCCATAGGGTCCAATGTTAAACAATGATCCGTGCTTGCGACCATGTTTTTATCGGATCTGAACGAAATGAGCAATCCTTGTAAAGGTCCTTTAGTACATCATTCCTGTAAAGTTTGGTTGACTTTGCTTCAGTGGTTTCAGAGAAGTAGATGTAAATGTGATTTTCCCATAGGGTCCTATGTTAAACTATGTTCCTTGCTGGCGGCCATGTTTTATTGGATCGGAGCGAAATGAGCAATCTTCGTTAAGGACCTTAAGTACACCATTCCCGTAAAGCTTGGTTGAATTGGCTTCAGTGGTTTCATAGGAGAAGATGAAAATGTGATTTATGGTCAAATGTTAAACCCATGTTCCGCGCTGGCGGCCATTTTTTTTGTCGTATCGGAACAAAATTAGCAATCTTTGTTGAGGACCTTATAACATCATTCCTGTAAAGTTCGGTTGAATTTGCTTCAGTGGTTTCAGAGGAGAAGATGAAAATGTGAAAAGTTAACAGACGACAGAAGACGGAGGACGGACGCCAAGTGATGGCAATAGCTAACACTGACCCTTTGGGTCAGGTTAGCTAAAAATGAATTAAATAATACCATAAAAGCTTTAATTTTTTGGCACGAAATACCCCCGGACTCGGACGCGTACTTCATACATTATGACGTCGAGAAAACTGAGGTTAATCACTGAAGTCAACAATGGCATTTCGACAGTGATTTCTTTATAAATTTTTGGATGCAAATGGGAAGAAAATTAACCAAACACCAGTGAGAGTGCCAGGAAACAATCTCCACATCCTCGGGTGAGATTTCAGGCGCTTCGGAAGAAGTATGCTGAGTTTTTGAAATCTTACCTATTGGTGTCTTAGAATTTTTGTGTCTGGCTCTCGTATTGGTGTAAGATTCAAATATTCTGTTCACTCTATTCGATCCGTCATAAGCAGTTGCCGATGAGTTGCGCAATGGAACGGAAAGTTTTGCGAACAATTAACTCGGTTGAACCAAGTCAGAACATCGCGGTTTACGATTTTACTGATAGTTTTGCACCTGTTTTGGCTTTTTGTCCATTTGATTTCGACTCTTGACAAATTTGTTCTATTAAATTGTTAATACCCTCATTTACAAGCAGATTCTCCTAATGAATGGGTGTATTTTGCCCTGACATACATATTTAGAAAGTCGGTATTACGACATACATGTATATTTGAGAGGAGCAATGGACTAATTTGAAGTCGTAAAACTAATATAAGACAAGCATTTTCAATGCTCCAAATTCATATATTAACCAATAATAAATTTGAACGCTTATCACTTTGTGACGCTAATCCTACACAACTTTTGTTTTTTCCAGATAAATACAGCTAAAGAGACAATTAAAACATGTCGTACGAATAGAAGCTGTAATGAGCAAGCCATTAGATGAAATACAGCAAGTATTTACGTAGAACTATGCAATTATTTCAAATATGGAATATAATTATAAGTAAATACCAGGTTGGAAGAATGGTAATGTATAACTTCAAAGCCGCCTAGGAATGGTAAATACAACGTTCGTCAATAATACAGGAGAAACAGGAAAAGACACTGAACATCAAATATCTGCTTTTGCAGTCGCTTGTCATCTTATTTTAACAGCAACAGCTTTTTCATTAAATGCATTATCTTTAATCGTTTTGAAGAAAAACGCGAAACTTCGTGAAAAAACATTTTATCATTTTACAATACTTCTAAGTATAAGTAACCTTATTTGCAGTTTAGCTGGATTAATCACATTCATTTGCGTGATTTTGCAACTTCAGCATTCCGAGATAGAATACGTCTGTTTTTTCAGTAACTTATTTATTGTTGCGTCACTAACAATAGCTGTAGTCCAAATTCTGTTAATATGTGTAGAAAGGCTAATTGCTACATACGTTAACTACCGTTACCAGAGATTCTCTACCACATTACGTGTTTTATATGCGGTACTAACATCCGGTTCATTTATTTACGTCATTTCTTTATACAGTATCTATGGTGATGTAAAATCAACGTCGTGTAAACTAAGCACTATATTTGGATCGAACTACTGGATTTTTCAGTTGGGTCTTGCATTTTTTCGCATTACGCTTGTATCATGTATTGTAGGTGTTTACATCCTGGTAATTTTGCGCGTCAGACGACAATTCAAGATAATCCAGCCACACACAACTCTTTTCAGATACCAACATCCCACTGGAGACAGGCCTATGGTTTCGCATATTACAATAGATGTTAAATCAACAGAGAATCCAAACAGCTCATCTTCAAATTCTAGTCAAGACCTTTCAGGTTCTGACTCATCAAGTGAACATCGTCGCTTAAAACGCTTCCGGAAAACTGTTTTAATTCTGACTGCTATCATATGTACGATGTTGATAACATACCTCCCTGCTTTGATTATTAACCTTATTGCAGGATCAGTTGATAAATTAGTATCATTGAAGGTTTTAGAATTTTCTAATCTATTAGCTCTTTTTAGCCCTTTGATTGATCCTTTGATCTATGTTTTTACAATTAAGGAATTCAAATATATTTGTAAATGCCACTAAAACAAAGGTTCATTCTGAAGGTGCATATTACAAATATACAGGAAAAAGTCTTTCAAACAATTGAATTAATTTCAATGCTTTATGTCCTTGCCTTATGCTATATAGATATAAACATCGTTTATCGCAACTTTGAACTGTAGAAATGGTTAGTTATGGAGCTATAACATATTGATTAAAAAAAAAGATTTAATCACAAAGAAAATGAGGCAAAAAGAAGACTGATAAATTGAGGAAACATTCATACCAAAATCAGAATCAAAACTACATAGAAGACTCATGGACTTGACAAAATTACAATTGTTCTACAGCCACATCATCGATAATTAGTTGGAAAGCTCTGAATTCAATGTGAAACATTGTGGGCTTGGTTGCACCTATATAATAATGACTGTATTTTTTTTAGTTAATTGTTTCATTGTTGTAATGTAAATTGTTTAGTCAACTAAAGATACATGGCTTATATAGAAAAATAAACATACAGTTTAACATTTTTTTGTTTTTACAAATATGTTATTCTCGGCTTGCATTGTATTGGTTGCAAAAGCACTTGATGCAATGCAATATGAACAAAAGAAATTAGAACACGTGTTTTATTACATGGATTGCGGTGAAAAATGAAAAATTCTCAGTGAAATAAAAGTGATAATTAAATGTGAAAGGATTTTCCGTAATTTCATTCTAGAAAGTGACGTCACAATACACGTTGCAAACGTTTTCGTAATCGAAATCATAGTTCATTCAAAGACCATTAGATATTGGAAACGAAAATATATATAATGAAAACAATAACTTATCATAGACTCTGATTATCGAAAATATTCAACTTATAATCGAAAAAGGCTTCAAGTCACTCATGCGCTACGCGCATTCGTGAATTACTGCGTTATTCGATCATTCGATGAAAATTTATACTATATAACTAATCTAAGATTCTGATTATCGCAAAATATTCAACGAACGATCGAATAACTCAGTAATTCACGAATGTGCGTAGCGCATGTGTGAATTACAGCGTATCTCGATCATGAGTTGAATATTTTCGATAATCAGAATCTCGGATTAGTTATTGTCTTTATTATATAAATCATATCTCTTATATTTAACTGTTTATTTCATTGCATGAACTACGTTTTCGATGTGAATCCCCTGAGACGTTTACTTAACAACAACGTTGACAACGTCTTTTGTGACGTCACTTCCGTAGAGTGAAATTATGCAAAATAATTTTACAGTTAATTATCACTTTTATTTCACAGAGAAATTTCAGTCTTTCACCGCAATCTATATAACAATTTTCGATAATCAGATAACTAAATACCGAAGTTTGGAAGACCATTAACTCAAATATGCTTAAAACTGATAGAGAACAAATAACCAATATGATCGAAATGTAAAGCCAAAATCAGCTAAGGTTAGAGCTTAGCAAAATTCAGAATCTCGGATAAGTTATAATGTAATTATTTAATTGATAAAAACCTGACATGTGTTTTTTTGCCAAAATAAACATGATCTTTTGGTTACATGTTGCGTTTTCTTTCTGGAATAACTTTGTTATGCACTTCACATGGGAACATTCGTTGATAACGTTCTACAGAGGTAAACCACAACAATGAAGTGCAGTGATAGCTCCGTTACAATCGTATCAATGTAAAAAGTTACCAAATTGTAAAAAAAAATGTTTCTACCTTTTCCTTTACATAATACGGAAGACAAAGTCCGAAGTTTCCGTTAATTGCAGATGTTTATAGTCTGACACTGAGGTCTACTACCGCTCCACGCTTACGACCTGACTGACTTGAAATTTCATTTTCATCGGCGATAATGTTTTCTTTGAGACCTATTTTCTGTATTCAGTTAAAGGTTGCGCTAATATAAATGGCACGTTGTTGATGTTGCAACTTGTCACAGAATCTCAAAGCTTATCCCCTGTTTAGCAGGTTTGCCTTAGAGGAATAATCACCATTGTGTATATTTTTGGCATCAACGGTATGTGTATGTTGTCGCATGAAAATGATTATCATCAATTTTGACTAAAACGAATTATTGACCTGATGCACTGCCGTTATTATAAACATCAAACAATATAAATACTCAGAGGGTCAAAGGTGAACTCGACTACCAATAACGAAAGTATTTTGAATTTTCATTGTTTCCGTTTCGAAAATGTTTTGAAAATAGATAAGCATATGCATTTTGGTGCTAAAAACATATATTATCCACTGCAGAAATCTGATCTTGTTAAATTAATAAATGTAAATACATAATATGTAATTGAGCCTCTGTTGACTAATGTAGTATGTTTACCAGACTTTTATCCAAAAGTGATGTGCTAATGTCAATGTTGATTTAGTATAGTAAACCTTATCTTAACTTTTTCTTTTTGTTACGGTCAACCAAGTGGGAAAATTTTAAATGAACAGACGTCAAAGTTTACACCCAAAGCTTACATTCTAAAACGGATCTACGGTCGTTAAAAACACACTGTATAAAACTGAAACCTTTTCCGTTTGATATGTATACACTGTGAAGTCATTTTAAGGTAACAGAATGTAGACTTGACTTCGATTCAGTGAAAGTTTTGCCACTTGGTTGAACTTATAACAACGACATTCCCTAAATAGATGATGTAATTTTTCTAATAATCCAAGGAATATTTAAATACATGTATTAGCTACCCAGATGAGCTTAACATTAAAGAGACTATTTCTACTAAAAATTTGAGTTGTTGTTATACATTTACAATGATAACGTTGAATTGTAATTAGATGACAAACATAATGATACCAACATCCCAATAGTGAACTCCATTCTTTTTGGCAATGTAATTTCTATCTTGCCCAAAGATGTAAATGTATTAAAGATTTTTGTTAATGTGTTCTGTCTTCGATCTTTCATTTTCTCTTTTTTTTGTTTGTGTTGTTTGGTTTTTGTTGTGGTTTTGCCATTTGTCTGGAATTTGTTTTTTATTTGATAATTGTATCTGTTATTTGCACTGAAGAAACAGAAATAGCCACAAACAAAACTAAACTTACAATACTTGCAATATTTAATTGTGTTTCTATCTTTATTCTACTGAATATTTGTCGTGCAGTCAGCCACAATTATATGTAATATTGATATCAATTTCCTCCTAAATTACACACATGTTTGACTTTGTTAGTGTGGAACTTTGACTTGGCTAAATCACACAAGTGGAAAATTTTGCGTCCATAGATAAATGATGAAACTGTAACCAGAATTGTCGACACATATCTTAGCAGACAGCCAAAAAAAAAAAAAAATACTGTGGGGAGCTATGATAACTGATATAACATACATGTATACAATAAATATAGGAATGAAAACTTCATGTAAAATGTTCAATATCAATTTCACACTTTGTAACGTAATTAATACCAAAATATCGAAGTTCATTTAATTTTCTGATAAAACATGCGGTTTAAACAGGTTCTTACTGATTGGGTAAATTTTCATATTCAACATATGTTGAATTAAGCCCTGCTGTATTTCCCGTCAAACCAATTCGGAACAACGTTCTCAGTGTTTATCATTTATCATTAGCGAAAAAGATCACACCACTATTCCAATTGTTATCATATTTATTGGTATCAAGTGTGCAAATATTGACTTTCAAACAGGGATCCAGTTTGAATCCAAAGCTATATTCAGTATTAAGCACAACAACTCCTACGATTGGTGGATAATAAAATTAAGAGTTTTAAATAAGAAAACAATAAATGTTACAATTTATAGGAAATCTGATTTCTGATTTCAACAATGTAACCCATAGGTGATAATTTGACCTTTTATGGGATTTGGTCGACATGAAAACATTTTACTCTTTTTTGAGCCTCAATTTACACCAAGAATTGCCACATAGACCCCCATTTTTTTATCTTGGATATGAGTACTTAATATTTTCAGGACACCGGTATGAAAAAAGCCTTCGTCTATTTTTAGATAATCGCCAAACAGGGGAATCACCCTATGGAAAATGCATTGTAAATATTTGCGCACTTGTTTTGGTTTGATCTGCACTGATGATACATAAGTTGTCGAAATGCGCATATGCAGAAAATAACAGTAACTTCGATATTTTGTTATTTACCACTGGGCCGATGCCTCTGCTGGTGGAATGTAGTCTCCGAGGGTATTCACAAACCCAGTAGTCAGTACTTGGGTGCTGACCCGAAAACCGACTTCATTGAAACTTGCAATAACTAAATTTTACAAAATTTTATTTAAATCTAAGGAGTATCTCCCTCATGCATAGCTCTGTTCTTAGCGGAATTTTGGCTTTTCTATTTAGATTCTTTTGGTTATTTGTTCTCTATCAGCTTTACGTTTTTCGGTTGATGGACTTCCAAATGTTTTGGTTTGATCTGCACTGATGAGACATAAGTTGTCGAAATGCGCATATGCAGAAAATAAATTAACAGTGACTTCGGTATTTTGCTATTTGTAACCTATAGCAAAAATGGGTTTTCACGTTTTTCTATATTCTTATGTATTGAATAGTACTACAACACTGGATTTCAAATAGATTTATAATTTTGATCGAGTAAAAGTTTGTGCATATCGTATTTCCGGAATTATAGTCTGTTTCTTCATGTATGGTAAAACTCACAAGAAAAGGGGGGTAATCTTCGGGGAAAATTTATCATTTTGAGTTGACAGATGCAGATTGCTTATATGCCTGTTGTATCGCTTCGGAACAAATGTGAGAAGCTTTAGCAGTGTATTTCATATTTTTGAATGCATTATTTTTTGAAAAATTGCATATTTTCAAAATTGATTTTTTGGTAAAAATTTCAAAATTTAGCGGCACTTGAAACTACACTTTTTGCCTAATATGGCAAATAGTTAGGTAAAACTTTTTGACTTGTCATTCATCATTATTAATTAAAGTCAAAGTGATAGGTATTAGGGCTATTTCTATGGCTATAGTCTATTTCAAATAAGCCCTTTTTGATAAAATTGACCGATTTATTATTTCAGCTTCCAAATATGGGTACACTGCAATAAAATTGAACGACTTTGTTACTGACATGGATGACCTACTATCTGCATATGATCGTGGCTTCCATTTCATTTTCATTCAATATATTATAGAAGGACGCCGACATATCTTAAAAACGAGAAAAAAAATTTGCATTTTTCTGATAGAGGAGTAGTGAATCGGGTCACTTTGAGCCCATAAGACCAATGGTAAAGTTCCTCCCAAACTTCCCTCCGAAATTATCGATCGCCTTGATTAATCAATTATCAGTTTTTGAAAGCTAGATCTGTTTGTAATAAACGTCACCCCGTTTACTTGTATAGTGATATGGATATTTTAACCTGTCCCTTAGATATATATGTAGTTGGGTTTTGGGGTAAAACCCTGCCCCTTATTAATTATCCCTCTCATTTTGTATGATGTCTTCAGCCCCGTCTTCCAGCGTCTTGAACGTAGAGCACCGCAAAGGTAGTGTAGCGGTGTGAAAGTGGTGGGACGCTGGAGGATATTTAGTCATCTATAAAAATTATAATCCCTAACGTAACCCTACGTGACCCTAACTAATCCACCTAATTATACCTAAAACCTCACCCTAACCCAGGTCTTTATTCTTAAGTATCTTTATTTTTGTGTTGTTCCAAATTCCTCCGGAAGCTCTTTAAATGTATTTCATAAGCTTTGCATGAGGGAGATACTCCTTAGTTTTCAACAAAATTTACAACATTTTAGATATTGTAAGGTTCCAAAAATAATCGGCTTTCGGGTCAGCGCCGAAGTACTGACTACTGGGCTGGTGAATACCCTCGGTGGCATCGACCCAGTGGTAACAAATACATGTAACTAAATACCGAAGTTACTGTGAATTTACTTTCTGCATATGCGCATTTCGACAACTTATGTCTCTTCAGTGCAGATAAAATCTAAATGTTTGGAAGACCATAAACTCTATAATAATTCTTTATACTGTAAGGAATTATAATTTTATGGTTTCTAGGTAGAATAAAAAAAATAACATGTCTTTGAGAGCTTCAGGAAATTTACCGATATTAGAATCATAGATTAATTTTTTGCAATTTAACTTTTGAAAATCACACTATGCAATGTTGGTTCTCTATAAAATGTGATTTCATGTGCCGGGGTACTGTTATTTAAGAGATAGCCATACCGTATTTTAGGGTCTGAGGGGGTAAATCGTAGATTTTACTGTCGCAAGGTTTCTAGCGACGCGTTAGCGGAGTGGGAAAATGGTGGTTTGCGACAGTAAAATCTTATATTTACCCCTGAAGATCCTAAAATATACAGTTTGGTTATCTCTATTCCATACTATTCTAATGCAAATTCGCAAAAAGAACGTTTAAACTCGATTTTCAGTACAGGAAGTTTGGTATGCGTCTGAGCTATTACGTTGCTATTGGTTCCGACGGTAAATCGTGGATTTTACCCCCTGAAATTTTGAATTAACTAAATCAAAATTAGCCTTACAAACATAAGTGCATTGGAATTCTCTTTTTGAGCATCGGGTGATTTTCAAAGTTTAATAACTGGTATGTAATTATAAGGTTTTTTGAAAATTTGTGAGATTGATTAGCGCTTAACCGGTTAATACATTACTCTTATGAACTTATGAAAAATTAAGAAGCAAATATGTTTGTATAAAATTATATTGGTACTGTTTGAGGATTAGAGAAGTAACACGCACCATGACTTTTGATTGGTTATGTCTTAGGGTTAGAAAACGACATTAACCAATCTGCTATCAAACAAACGTGTTTTCCTTACTTTAGTGTGACAGGTGCTGTTAAAAGAGCAGGACATTCTTACCCTTCCGGAGCACCTTATGTCACTCTCAGTTTCACTGGAGTTCACACTGTGAGTGCCTTTGTTTTGAATGATGTGATTTCAATTTCTGTGTTTTGTATCTGTCTAAAATCATTGTTTTCTGTGCTTACGTCATTGTTTTCTGTGTTCTCGTTTTTGCAATGTCTTTGGACTTAGAATTTTGTAGATTTCACACCTTTGTTCCTTTTGAATTCTACTGCCGTTGTTTCAATTATGCTTGCAGATGGCTCTGTGTCAAAAACAAGTGTATGTCAAGCTGACTCTACCAATGAAATATCACTTTTGATCTGTTCAGTCTATCAAATCAACGCGCACATCAAATCTGAAAACTCAATCTATTCAGTACAGACTGTATTGCTTCTTGTATGATAAATCAAATTTGTCATACTCATTTTTTAATTGTCAAGATATCATTATATTAAAAATTCCAGGTTTATCAAACACATCAAAAATTAAACTCATATAACAAAAAGTTTAAAAAGTAGCCAAGTACTAATCACAACCATTATAATTGAATACTGTAGCGGATTTGAAAGTTGTATACGTTGGTTTAGGCGGTTTGTTTACTGAATATTGGGATATGGGATATTTACGATTTTTAACTACATGAGATGTTTGAGACAAAATTTACAGGGATATGGAATATTACAATAATTCTTCTGATATCTTAACCGTTAGTGCTAACCGGAACCTTATATTACACATCCTCTGCTTCTTAACTATTTCTAAGCCCTAAAGTAACCCTTAATCCTAACGTAACCTTAACCACAATTCAATTTTAAAACTAACCTAACACTAACATTCAACCTTACCTTAATCACATTAACATGGAGCTCTAGCACTAAGCCCCTAAAAAAGACCCTAACACTAAATCTAAACATCTGTCCCTATTTCATCCTGATATAAAAACAACCCATAACCCTAATCTATTCATAAAAATAAACCCTTCCTCTAACTCTAATTACTAATCCTAACAAACCCAACCGTAATGATATCCCAAATATTACTTTTCTATCTAAAATAAATAATGTATGTGACTTTAACTGGAACGTTGTTCATTTTGTAAATCAAAACCTATATCCATACCTAATAAGAACTCTAACCTGAATCCCTATTATTTTATAATACAATGATGAATCCTAAAGATATGTGTAATCATAATCTAAATGATCTAAAACTTTAACTTGAAAATATATTTAAATGATTAATGTATAACCAAACACTTATTTTTTATAACGAATCAATCTAAAACTAACCAAAACCCAGCTCTATCCTTATCACTAAACCTTAACCTTAACCATAACCATTATCAAACATAAATCTGACAATCCTAATCATTATCCTAACGATACATAAACCAAACCTTAACAATACCAATACCTAACACTACAATTTCTACCTAATGATAATATAATTCTAAATAGAAGATAACAGGAAACACTTACAATGGCCGTTTATTACAATCACATGTCACAATCAACCAGGGAACTGCACAAGAAGAACAATAAAATGACAAAAGACAAACATAGATAACGATAGGATCTTGGGATAGCCGGACACTGGCAACAGCCAGCGTTAGGGTTAAACCGGTTTATGGGTACCCTAACCTTCCCTTTCTCTATAGTATAATAAACATACAAATAAAACCCAATACTGGTAGACCACTAACTCTAAGACCTCAATCTTGAAAGGGAAAGAATAGACAAAACGTAAAAGGAAAGATGGGTAGAGGAGTGCTCGCCGCTAAACTGCCGGCTAGCTCAAGGAGCCTAGTCTGCTGGTAAAACACTGTCGCACTACCGATTAATAATCAAATTCAAAACTTCCCGAAGGGTTTTGTAAAGAATCACCATGGATTTCAGAAGACATCGGCAGTATCAGTGAGAGGCCAGTATGATTGTAAAATCTTCAGGTCATTGGATCCCAAAGCCAATTTAACGGAATCATGAAGAATATCCGGTCAATATCCCCTATTACGTAAAGAATGTAAGTTACGTCCCAGTTTTTCTGGATTTTTTTTTATGATTTTTTGACATTTTTTAACAACATTTCTTTAAAAACGAGGGTGAGAAATGCCTTTAGTAATAAGCTGTTTCCGAGTCGCATTATACTTAGATACCAAATGTTCATGTCTTCTACAAAACTTCTTACATGTGTTTATCAATCTGTGAAATCTGTAACCTCAATGATATGAATGATCCAAGCCATATCCCAAATAATGTATTTCATCGTACACTTATAATGACTTTAATAATAATCTAATTCTCAATTTAATTCAACCCAACTGATGTATTTAATGTTACAGTATGTAACTCATACACTATTTGACTATGCACAATGATACCATATGTAAACCCTCACCCTAATAATAATCCTTACCTTTATGATAAATACTAAATACTAAATTATGTGATAAAATTCCAAATGATTTATATAATACTAACTTTAAACTCTCTGTAACATAGCCCTTACCGCAATGTTGACATCCAGCAATAACACTAGAACTTATAATGATAACTTAATCTTAACCTTTCAAACAAACACCAACGTTAATAATGGTATTTTCCCCTCTGATGAAATTAGTTTTACCCTAACTAAAGTAACCCTAAACAAAACTTAACAGTTATCATACACCTTAACCTATTCCCTAATAATGACTCCTTCAAAACCCTAAACCTTGGGCTTTACTAACCATAGCTAAGTCTAAGCCATCCTTAATCCTAGCTGTATGAAGTATGTTACCCTGACCATACTGATGGATATCATAACTCGTTGCAAACACATAATGAAACGTCCATTATAAACACACATATAACAAAAGATCTTACTGACATTGATACGAACATAACGTCATCCATAACTATGAACACAAAATATGGAAACACCTTGGTATAAATGATAACAAGTGGAAGACGAAATAAACATCAAGTGAAAACAAATCGATACAGACGATCAAGCATAAATGTTAAAAGATCAACATGAGGTGAGACAACATGAAAATAAGAATGTGAACAAAAATTACAAGGAGAAATGTTGAAACATCAACATAAACTGACACAAAACAAATGAAAATGAACAAGAATGATAAAACCAAACCATAAACATAATGTTATGTATGACTATAAACTGACACAAATCATTAACGACATTGATATGAATATAACGTTATCTATGACTATGAACACAAAATCTGGAAGCACTATGAATGGTAAGTTACTGATTGGTTATTGTCATTTTCTAACCCTGAGACAAAACCAATTGAGAAACATGGTACGTGTAACTTCTCTGACGTGATACAACATGCAAACCTACGAATATGAACACAAACACAAGAGAACATGACAACTTAACAATAGTAATGTAAGCTAAACAAAGAAAAAATATTGTGATACTAGCTTTTCAAAAAGTGGTGTTAATGAAATGTGGATATTAAAAAACTCTAAGGATATGCTTCACATCTTAAAATCGAGATTATAATCACTCTGTAACAGCATTGAAACTTTTGACTTCTCCACGTTTTATACTACAATTCCTCATGAACAACTGAAATCATGGCTGAAAGATTTAATTCATAGATGTTTCTCCTACAAAAACGGCCTACATTGTTATAAGCAGAGAACAAGCATACTTTGTGAAATACGACTCAGAATCACAGAAAAAAAATTACAGGAGAAGAAGTAATTGAATGTTAGAGTTTCTAATCGACAATATATTTGTCCAGTTTGGTGGACTTGTTTTTCAACAGACTATCGCAATTCCAATGGGCACAAACTGTTCACCTCTTTTAGCTGATCTATTTCTACACTCATATGAAGCTGAATTAATCGAAGGGCTTCTTCAAAATAGAGATAAAAATATGGCTCAGTCCTTTTTATATCAGCTGCCGTTATAAAGGTGATATTTTATCACTAAACAGTCCTCATTTTGGTGATTTTCTTCATCTCCATCTTATCTATCCAAAAGAGCTCGAAATTAAACTTTAAATGAAACTTTCACATCAGCCTCACTCCTTGACCTTCATCTTGAAATTGACAACAGAGGTACAATACAAACTAGGCTATATGACAAACATGATGACTTCACTTTTCCAATAGTCAACTTCCCTTTTCTTTGTAGCAACATTCCAAAAGCACCGGCATATGGAGTTTACTTCTCCCAACTTATTCGCTACTCAAGAGCCTATGGTCAATACAGTGACTACCTTGATAGAGTTCGGTTGCTTACAAATAGGCTACTTAAGCAAGGGTATATTGCCCATAACTTGAGGTCATCACTTCAGATGTTTTACGGTCGACATCACGATTTTGTTGATCGCTATGGGATATCTGTTTCCCAGATGACAACAGATTTTCCTCTTTGCCACTAAAGTTTGTTTTTCCTCTACCGGATTTGACTTTACTACTGGAGTTGACATGTTCAACACGGCGGATGTCTCATAAGAAGCAGGAGATGCTTACTTTACCGGTGCACCTGATCTCACCAATGCTTTTTTTATTCGGTCCGTGTTGTTCATTTTTATATATGTATGTTTTCATTTTCTTTTCTGTGCAGTGCTCATGTTATGTCTTTGGTTCTTTGTTTTTCTGACGTTGCCATTGTCCTTTGGTTGTTCGTTTTAGGCTGACGGTTCGGTTTTCACTTACTTTGCATATCAATGTCGTTAAGTTGTCGTGTCTCGCTATATTTGTGTTCATATATCACGTGTTACAATGTGTTTTCAATGAATTTATCACATTCATTTCACAAATCGATGTATTTTTCTCAATGTATTGTTGTGTGTCGTGTTTTTGGTATTAACATTTGTGTCAATGTTCATATGTTTACATATTTTGTGTCAGTTTATGTTGATGATTTAAAGTTTCTATTAGAATTTGGTGTTCACATTCATGTTGTATCATTTAAAATGATCGTTTACCATTAATGCTTGTATGTATGGTCATATTGTTTTTAATATCAATTTGTTTTCATGGTTTGTATTTCTTCATGTTGATCTTTTAACATTATGTTTGAATTTGTAGATCATATTGTATTCAGTTTCAATTTGTTTTCACTTGATGTTCACTTCGTCTTCCATTTGTTACTAAGTTTTATATCAAAGTTAGAACGTATTTTGTGTTAAGCCATAGTCATGGATGACATTGTTTCAGTTTTGTCTTTGAAATGCATACCAATGTCGTTACGTTTTCGTGTTAGCAATAATTTTCATGATTTGTTGCCTTTGTGTTCTTATTTCGCGTTTCATAGTGAGTTTTCATGTATGAAAGTTGTTAAGTTTTGTATAACATTATCTTGATATTGTATGTTTCATGTTGTGTTTGCTGTTCATATTGTCTTCAGCATCAATTTGATTCCATAGTTTGCATCACTTTATAGTTATAGTTAACATTATGTGTCGTATTTTGGTGTTAATATTTATGTTAATGTTCATATGTATACATCTTTTGTGTCGTTTAATGTTGATGTTTCGACGTTACTGTTTGTATTTGTTGTTTAATTAACATTAATATTGATATTTTTTATTATTATATAGATAACGATGAAAGATTGGGATTTCCCAGTGAAAGAAAAGTGATAATTAACTGTGAAATTATTTTCCATAATTTCACTCTGGGAAGTGACGTCACAATAGACGTTGTCAACGTTGTTGTTAAGTAAACGTCACAGCGGATTAATCTTGAAAACGTAGTTCATGAAATGAATCACCAACGGAACCATCAAATATTCGTGAAAATCTATATAATAAAAACTATAACTAATCCTTGATTCTGATTATCGAAAATATTCAACTCATGATCGAAAAACGCTGTAATTCACTCATGCGCTCCGCGCATTCGTGAATTACTGCGTTATTCGATTATTCGTTGAATATTTTGCGATAATCAGAATCTTGGATTAGTTATAGTATAAATAATTTGTGTATCTTCATGCTGATGTTCATATGTTTACATCTTTTGTGTCAGTTAATGTTGATGATTTTAACATTTCTGCTTGCATTCGTAGTTCATATCAGTGAGTTGCTTTATGTTGTATTACTCAATGTTCATCTTTTAACATTTAATAGGAAAAATGAAAGGATATGGAGTGAATGTACATGTGACAAAAACGCACATGATACATAGAAAACTCCAGTTTATCAAGGACAGGGCTTTTATTCCTGTCTACATCTTGATGTCTTCAACTAGAGGTGTACAATATTCAACCCCTCAAGCGAGATCAAGAAGGCCCTCTAGCGTGCACCTCAGCGGTATTCTTGACAAAAATTATATCAAGGTCACTCCCTTGCTCCCCACCCGCCATGGAGTGCCAACTTGGGCGATGCTCAGGGTTATCCATCCGAAAGCACCAGGGTTACACGAAGAATATAAAAAATGTTGAGCAAAATCGATCGCAACTAAAATATGTCATCGAAGCAACACATGTCGGGAGCGGTCAATGAGAAAAAAAAGTAAAATCGGGCAATGTATGCCTACAAATAATTGTCATTAAGTAGCCCGACGAAAGACAAAAATAAGGACAAAAACAACATCGATAGACAACACGGGCGCATCGAAATAGATGTAGGCATACCTTGCAGTGTAACTTTGGTTGAAAGGGCAAAATAGTCGTGTGTACAGATTATAACATTTTAGTAAAAACAATGAAAATATTGAACAGTATTTGTCTGTATTTGTTCATATTATCTTTAGTATTGATTTGTTTCTGTAGTTTGTATCACTTGATGTTTATTTTATCTTCCACTTGAAGTTAACATCCGTGTCAATGATCATATGTTTAGATATTTGTTTCGCTTAATGTTGATGTTTTTAATGTTTCTGTTTACATTTGGCGTTCACATTCATAGATTTTCTTACGTTGTATCACTTAGCATAACTGAGTTTACTGTTTAATATGCAACTTCTATATTCATTTATGCTTATATTTGTTGTTCATATTATCGTCCGTATCGATTTATTTTCATAGTTTGTATCACTTCATGTTGGTCTTTTAACATGTTTTGTGTTACCTTTATATTATAATGTTTTGCGTTACCTTTATTATGCCGTGTTTTGGTATAAACATTCGTGTCAATCTGCATATGTTCACATATGTTAATTTATGGTAATGGATGACGTTATTTCTTTGTTTAGCTTAGATTAATATTATTAAGTTGTCATGTTCTGTTGTATTTGTGTTCATATTCGTAGGTTTTCATGTTGTATCACTTCAGAGAAGCTACACGTAGCATGGTTCTCAATTGGTTTTGTCTCAGGGTTAGAAAATGACAATAACCAATCAGTAACCTAACAGATCTTTTAAAACATACGCTTCACTGACCGTGTGACGGGTGCCGTATACAGAGCAGGACATGCTGTGACAGGTGCTGTATACAGAGCAGGACATGCTTACCCTTCCGGAGCATCTGATATCACATTTTGTTTGCCTTGTCTCATGACTTTGATTTATGTAATCTTGTGCTTTATTCCTTCGGTATTCTACTGCCGTTGTGTACATATTGATCTCTGTTTGTATTTGTAGTTCATATTGTCTCCGGGATCGATTTTTTGTTTATTTTAATACTAAGAAAACAAAACAATCTAAGGGGATACAGGGAGGAGAGTGGAAGAAGAAAGGAAAGATTGATAGGAGAAAAGAGACAGTTTTTCTACCGGAAAGCTCAATGAAAATCTGTAAATTCTGCTTTGTGATACTATCTGGCGTGGTTACAATTCTAATTGTAACTAATCCCGTTTTTTTTTAAAGAGAAATGAACACGCATGAAATATAAAATGTCCAAAACAAATCACAAGCTCAAAATATTGACAAAAACGAGGCACTTGAAATAATGCCAACACGAAAAATAAAAACTCAATATACGAAAACACGAATTTATAAAACGCCAAAAACATTGCACGAAAATAACCCTTTAATTACCATCCTCGTTTGAGAAAACCAAAATTGAAAGGGGTGAAAGGACAGAGAGGGACGGAGAAAGGGGAAAGGGACAAGAAAGGGAGAAGGGGGAAAAGAAAAATGAACAGGTGTGGACATCAGAAGAAATGAGCAAGGTTTTGAAGTAAGAAAAAGATACCCTTGTATGCCCCTCCTAATTGCACTGCGTTAAACTTTAAAAAAAAATAGGTATTAAGCAAAATCATATTATTGTGCTGTGTACTGTATTTGTTATGTATAATGCCCTCACGCCAAGGGTGCTTTTTATGGATAAAACAAAAGAGTTCTTTTTCTTCTCAGTGTGCTTTCGTTCCCTTTAACACCTTCAGTTGCACGAGATATGTAACCGACGGAGAAAATATTAAAAAAAAGTTCGTCATTCAGTTATTGACGTGTATGTTCACGGTGACGCATGTTGTGAACTTACTGTCATTCCTTCCAAACTGTGCGACTGTCTTCTGTGAGACGAATGTCGTACTCTTTTTGACTTGGAAATCATTCACTACGGTTTCAGCGTCTCCCATGTTGCTGACATACCCTCTATAGTCGTCCAATTTAACCCAACTTGGTGCCCGAGTTAAGCAGACCGCCATTTTCTTAGCGGGTAACTATTGATAAATATATCTTTGGGAAAATTTAATTAAAAATAGTCAGAGTAAAAATAGGATATGCATATTCATAATCGTGACGTAGGGCGGTCTGCGGGATCTCTTCTTCCACTGAATCGGTTTTCAGGGGCTTCGGCTACAGAGCTGCCGGGCGCGTCCCCAGGTGGTGGATAGGGGAATGCCCTGTCTATGCGGGGTAGTCAGGTCATAATACGGAAAGCCTGACCGCGAACCATTGTAGCCAAACTGTGTCGAGAAACGCCACGCTCCATGCAGTATAAAGACCCCTTCTATATTTCTCTAAAGAGAGCAGACGCACTGGGTGTCGTATGGAAGGCTAAATTTCCTGCCCCTACCCATTTCTCCAATTTTCCAGTGGCAGTCAAAAGTCGTTGCCCAGGTTGTTCCTTCCACCTTTATTTCTTTCTTCTGATACTTTCAATTTTTTGAATTGATTAACTTGTTCTCGTCCTGATATAGCTGAAATATTGCTCATTGGACGTTAAACTCTAACTAATCAATCAATCAATCTTCCACTTACCTGTATATTTCATCTTCTACACCAAAGTGCTTCCATAATTTGTGTTCATCGTCATGGATAACGTTATATTCATATCAATATCGTTAATGATTTGTGTCAGTTGATAGTCATACATAACATTATGTTTATGATTTGGTGTTAACATTCGTGTTTATTTTCATATGTTTTGTGTCAGTTTATGTTGATGTTTCAACATTTCTACTTGTAATTGGTGTTCACATTCACAGGTTTTCATGTTGTCTCACCTCATGTTGATCTTTTAATATTTATGCTTGTAATTGTTCATATTATCGTCCGTATCGATTTGTTTTCACTTGATGTTTATGTTATCATTCATATGGCACACGTTAGTAACAAAAATGCGGTATACCTAGTATTTCGAACGGAAACTAGGGGTTTTCGTGCGAAATACTAGGTATACCGCACGTTAACTATTGGATTCCGAATGAAATCGCAGTACAAAACACAGAAAATAACAGTACCACTTGTATATTTACCACACGAAATCACAGTACCATTGAAAAATTACCCGACTTAACAACTGGATTTTATAAAGGTTTTCATTCATGGTTTTAACCATCATAATTATTTCTTGTGTTATTTGAAATATGATTTTATACAAACATATTTACTTCTTAATTTTTCATAAGTTCATAAGAGTAATGTATTAACCGCTTAAGTGCTAATCAATCTCACAAACTTTCAACATGCCAGTTATCAAACTCTGAAAATCACCCGATGATCAAAAAGAGAAGTCCAATGCACTTATGTTTGTAAGGCTAATTTTGATTAAGTGAATTCAGATTTAGGGGATAAAATCCACGATTTACCGTCGGAATCAATAGCAACGTAATAGCTCAGACGCATACCAAACTTTCCGTAAGCTGAAAATCGAGTTTAAACGTTCTTTTTGCGAATTTACATTAGAATAGTATGGAATAGTGATAACCAAAGTGATTTTAGGATCTTCAGGGGTAAATCAAAGATTTTACTGTCGCAAACCACCATTTTCCGGCTCCGCTAACGCGTCGCTAGAAAATTTTGCAACAGTAAAATCTACGATTTACCTCCTCAGACCCTAAAATACAGTATGGCTATCTCTCAAATAACAGTACCCCGGCACATGAAATCACATTTCATAAAGGACCAACATTGCATAGTGTGATTTTTAAATTGCAAAAAATTAATCTATGATTCTAATTTCGGTAAATTTCCTGAAGCTCTCAAAGACATGTTATTTTTTTTAATTCTACCTAGAAACCATAAAATTCCTAATTCCTTACATTATTAAGAATTATTTTCAGTAGTGAATTGCACAAAAATCTTTTGGAATTCTACCTAGCAACCACATTTAATATAGTCTAAATTATAATTACAACGTACTGAGCGGGAGAAACATAAGGTCCGTGGAATTTTTACGAATTTTTAAATACAGAGGCTGAAATGATGCATATTAGATTACAACGCGCGAAAACAAGGTATACTGAAATCAATTTCAATGAGTAGGATTGCTAATTCGGCAATTTATCAGCAGCACTAGGGCCCATAGGTTTTTGGTATCAAAAGCGTGTGGAACCAACATACCTAAACAAACAATAGTGCCAAAAGATAAGGACAGAGTAGCGTCTTAAGCAATAGCTGCGGACAAAAGGAGAAATTTGCGGACAAAAAGCAAAGCGGACAAAAAGCGACGGACAAAAAGCAAAAGTTGCGGGCAAAAAGCAAATATTGCGGACAAAAAGCAGAGCGGACAAAAAGCAAAAGTTGCGGACAAAAAGCGCCATTTTGCGGACAAAAAGGAACAGTGGACAAAAAGCAACATGCGGACAAAAAGCACTGTATCAGCATTTATGTAACTACAAACTTTCAGCTTTGTCAAATACGCTCCATTTCATCTGAATACAATTCACGTCCCATATTTCTTTGTGTAGACGACAGAAGAGCATGTAATATGAGCGTGATGTTTTGAACCAATCAAAATAAGCAATCGGTAAACAGTTCGGTTACCATCAACAGACTGAAAACTGTTGACTGTTCAACAGATCGTTTTTGTTTTTTTTTGTTTTGTTATTTTTTTGTTTTGGTTTGAGAAATAAAACAGATGTTTTTCCCAATGCATTTATAGTAGGTAAATTCTATAAGGTATAATAAATGGAAATAGCAGATGTGACATTAATTTTATTCACAATTTCTGCTTTATCAAAACATTTAAGGCAAGCATATAAGCTGGTTTGTGACAGCATGCAAAATTTAAACTACATAAAAAATGATGTACAACACCTATTAGCCACAAACACTTTCTTATTCAAGCTTAAATTAAAACACTCTGATGCGTGTATCAACATTTATTATGGGGGTTGTCGTATAAGATATTAGAATTATATATTGGCTTGAATCGTTAGATTTATGAGAGGACAAATATAGGAATTCTTTTGAATATTGTTATAGTTTTCTTTGGAACATTATCAGGGAATCGTTTGAATTTTGTCCAAAAAGATACTCCTACTTACAAAATTTTATATTAGTAAAAAGTAAATTAATTGATGGGAAGGTAAACTGAAATGCCCTGAAAATTTTTTTTAATAGAAAACTTAACTTTAGAGAAATTTGTTTCTTTTGGACATTTTAACCCTGACCCTGTAGCCAAATTCTAGATCCATTAGAATGTAAATTAAAATATTTAACTTCCTGTCCATATTGAATTCTCTAATCAATATAATTCCTATGTAGTGTGTGTAAAATATGTCTTTCTTATCATATCCTATATTTCTTGTATTGTGATTGTCTTGTTTATAGATATATTATGCAATTGTTTTGCTTAACTATGTCTTTGTAAATATGCAGTTCTTCATTCGAAAAGATATTGATTTATCGGCAATATGTACATTTTTTTTACTCGTTGATCTTTTTGACTGATATTGTCAGTATCTCCGTACTGACATGATACAAGAAAATATCAGGCAATGACGTCATGATTCTTATGACGTTGTCGATAAAAACAATAATGGAAGTTTTGAAGGTCTCGACAGAATCACAGCTCGTCCTATCGGACTCGCGATGATACGGTGATATTTTCTGTCTTGACCTTCAAATCTACCATTATTCTATATGTATTGACTATAAATGTGGAATATATAGTTTGTAAATTTAAAAAAAAAACTTGTATATATATTACAAAGTTGTCATTATAATAATTATATTTCTTTTATATTTCTTTTTATACATATATCTTTACATATTGTTTTGTTTAAATCAAGATGATTATCCGTTTGATATAAGTGACTTTACAATAACCTATTAACAAGTAAGCGACCAAGCAAAACGATATGTTCCCCTAAACTGTGATTATATAACACGTTTATATTGAAAATTTTCAAGTTAATAACACGGAGGTAACAAATCACAAACGAACAGATAATTCAATAAAGTTTCCTTCTTAAATAATTAGAACATTTCTCATTCACCAAAAAACCGATAACTTACCACCTGACTTTCGAAACTAAGGACTTGTGAATAAAAGATACGACAAATTCAGTTGCATATGTCGTAATTAACACATCTGAGTTTAAATTTTTATCAATTTACTGATAGCCATGTTCAACTTCTTTTTAAAAACAAAGGCAAATCGTTTGCAAATTCACGACCCTGCAGTATTTCGTGACCAAATAACCTCGATGTATTTCGTGACCAAATAACCTCGATGTATTTCGTGACCAAATAACCTCGATGCATTTCGTGACCAAATAACCTCGATGTATTTCGTGACCAAGTAACCTCGATGTATTTCGTGACCAAATAACCTCGGTGTATTTCGTGGCCAAATAACCTCGGTGTATTTCGTGACCAAATAACCTCGATGTATTTCGTGACCAAATAACCTCGATGTATTTCGTGACCAAATAACCTCGATGACTTTAAAACACTGTACTTACATGTAAAGTAATTGAGTCTAAAACGAACAATCCCAGGACAATGGCAACATCGGAAAAAACAAAGAAAGAAAAACATAACATGAGTACTGCAGAGAGAAGAAAAATGAAGACACACGCATATACAAAAATGAACAACACGGACACAATAAAAAAAAACCATGGGCGAGATCAGGTGTACCGGTAGACTAAGCATCTCATGTTTCTTTTCAGACACCATGTTGAACACGTCAACTCCGGTAGTAAAGAAAGATCCGGTAGTGGAAAAACAAACTTTCGTGGCAAAGAGAAAGATCTGTTGTCATCTGGGAAACATATATCCCATAGCGGTCTGCAAGATCCTGATGACGACCGTTAAACTTCTGTAAATAGTGATTATTTCAATTGATGGGTTACATACCTTTGCTTAAATAGCCTGTTTGTAAGCATTCGAGTTCTATAAAAGGTAGTCACTGTATCGACCACAGGTCATTATGTAGCGAATGAGTTGGGAAATGTAAACTCCATATGCCTACGCTTTTGGAATGTTGTTACAAAAAGGGGAAATTGAATATTGGAAAAGTGAAGTGATCGCGTTTGTCATATAGCCTAGTTTTTAGTGTACCTCTCTTGTCGATTTCAAGATAAAGGCTAAGGAACGAGGTCGATGTGGAAGTATCTGTAGTATCATTAATTCCGGGCGCTTTTGGATAGATAAGGTGAAGAAAATAACAAAAACAATGGTTGTTTAGTGATAAAATATCATCTATATAACGGAAGCTGAAATCAAAGGATTTGGACAGTTTTTTATCTTTATTTTAAAGTAGCCCTTCGATGAATTCAGCCTCATATGAGTGGAGAAACAGATCGGCTAAAAGAGGTGCACAGTTTGTGCCAAATGAAATTCAAATAGTCTGTTGAAACGTTCTACAAACTGGAAAAATGTCTTGTCAATCAGAATTAACATTTTCATCACTTCTTCTTCTGTATTTTTTTCTCTGATTCTGGATTTTATTTCACAAATGAAATGAAAGGGACAACAGGAAACACCTACAATGGCTGAAAAGTATGCTTGTGCTCTGTCTATAACAATGTACTTATTTCTTCATTCGACGTTCGTATGGGCGAAGATCTATTAATTAAATCTTTCATCCGTGATTTCAGTTGTTCATGAGGAATGGTATTTTACGAAAGGATATGGAGTAAATGAACATGGGACCGTAACACATATGTTAACTCCAACTGGTAGTATATATTGTGCAGAAGTTTTAATGCGTTACTTTAAGATGTCAAGCAGAACGTTAGAGTTTTTTAATATAAACATGACATTTACACCACTTCTTGAAAAGGAAGTAAGTAGTATATAGGGACAGTTCGCACATCATTGGTGGTGTTGGAGCATGGAGGGACCGGTAATGACGTCATCGAAATGACGTAAACGGAAGCGGAAGTCCGTTACTGGAACACAAAGTGTTGATACTGCACATGCACAACCGAAAGAAGACCTAATTGAAATCCCAATCGGCCATGTTTACCGGAAATGACGTGTTGGAACAACACGTGACCCGCAAGGTCTTGCATAGTCTTAGTTCATTACGTATGCGCGACCGGAAGTGGGCATGTATCTACTGGTAGCCGCCATTCCGAATGGAAGTCGGATATAAGTCGAAACGACTCGGGTATGGGCGTTTTTGCCTTTTTGGCAGTTGGAATTGTGTTGTTGATCTGTTTGTGTCTTCTATCAGGTCAGTCATCATTAAGGGAGGTAATGTTTTGCGTTATTTGTTGATTGTTTGGTGTCTTCTACCCCTCAGCATTCATCAAAGGGAGATAACTGTTGCTTGTATTTTGCATGCGTTTTTTTTTAATATACTGAATCCCCCCGAACCTTAGGAGAGATAACTCGTTAGTTACTAAGTTTTACGAGTCGATGTTTATGTTCGCGAATATTCTAACGCGACTCATGAGTTGCTTACGAGTATGTATGTTTTGGCTGTGCTCGCGTGCTCATTTCACAATATTGCTACTGCTGCTGCTGCGCTAGGGTGATGAGGCTTTTGCTGATGCTGCTGCTGCAGTATATACGCGGTAGTATTTCTGCTTAAAAATGAATACATTATTGAGATAGGCATCTTTAATCGGATGTCCGTGTTCCGAGAACATATTTTATATCCAAGTTTGCTCTATCTTCCTCATATATAAATACGATTAAGGATGCCTATCTCAATAATAGTTATTCTGGATGGAGGACATGAAGAAAGGCAAAGTGCATACGAAGATAAAAAAAAGCAGCCCAGCATTTGAAAGAAGAAGAGGACTACGATACTAGAGAGGCCTAGAAGTATGCTATAGATAAAAGAAAATATGTTTGAAGCAGTATTGGATGATTATTACCCACCATCATAAGCCTGGCAAAATACAGAGTGAACCTTTCACAGGTAATGAAGAAGTGAAATTGAATAGTGTAAGTCAAAATGTTTAAAAGTCCTTCTTGGTCTTTTTCTTCTTTTAATCTCACAAGCAGTAGCATCAGCAGCAGCAGAAGCTGTACTTGAGACCTCGCCTCCCAAACGAGTACTCGCGTAATCGAGTACTCGTTGCCATCCTTAGTACCCATAAACCGGTTTAACCCTACCGCTGGCTTTTGCTAGTGCCGGTACCAAGTCCAGCTGTCCCGAGTTGTCTTATTCGTGTTTTTTATGTGTAGTTCCATGGCAGATTGTGGCATATAATCATAATGTTCAGCCATTGTAGTTGTTTCCTGTTATCCATTTTTTACATGTGTATGCCTCTTCAGTGCAGATCAAATCATAACCTTTGGTAAAAAATTTACCTACCAATTTATAGAAATTTACTGTTTTATCAAAATTCTAACCCCTTAAAAATACTACGGCTTCATTCCGTGTTTTGTACTCGGTGGATGTCCTTAGTACTGGATTTGGCTTCCTATTTCGATATTTTTGGAAATGAGTACTTCTTTGATTACAATTTTGTGATTATGACTTTCCATATAATTTGATTTTAATGCTGCTGATGAGAGGTTACTCCTTGAAACACGTGTACAGCATAACTAAATTTTCTGTTCATTTTTGCAACTTTGGTATTTTTTATTTTGAAACCATTAGACCGATGCCACTGCTGGTGGACCAGAGGTTCCCGAGGGTATTCACCAGTCCAATAGTCAAACTTGCCTGGCACGGAAATTTACCTTCCGATTTATAGAAATTTACTGTTTTATCAAAATTCTAACCCCTTAAAAATACTACGGCTTCATTCCGTGCATTGCACTCGGTGGATGTCCTTAGTACTGGATTTGGCTTCCTATTTCGATATTTTTGGCAATGAGTACTTCTTTGATTACAATTTTTCGATTATGACTTTCCATATTATTTGATTTTGATGCTGCTGATGAGAGATTACTCCTTGAAACACGTGTACAGCATAACTAAATTTACTGTCCATTTTTGCAACTTTGGTATTTTTGTACTTTATGAGAGCATTAACAAAAAATTGTAAAATCTGCTAAGGCACAAAACACAAATAGATCTAAATGGAAGGCCAAAAATTGTATGTGCAAATTATTTTTATGAATAAATATTATTCAAGTAAAGACATGTAGAAAGCGAAAATGTATGATTATTACGAACAAAATAACACGAAAATATTTTATTTACTACCCATATACAAGCATCTGTAGCAGGCTTTTTGCAGTAGATTTTTTATGGTGAAAGCTTGGAGCGGAAAAAGAACGGATATTGCGTTTTACTCTTTATGATGGTTGTTACCTGTGTTAGTTCAATGATTGTTGTTGTGTCCTTCTTTTGCACTTTTTAAACACTTTCCTATGACTTTGCTATTTCGATTAAGAAAATACCTAATGTGTTGAGCTTTTAAGATGAGACATAAGTTGTCGAAATGGTGTCGTTTGTATGTGTCGTATTCTTTTTATCTAGGCTCTAATAAATTATAAAGTGCCAAGGTTTAAACAAGTCTAAACTGCTAATCATCATTTGATTTGATTTACTGAAATTCTTGAAGAAAATATAAAAACGGCTACGTAAAATCACCAACATTGTTTCCCCAACCTCTTACATGGAATTCATAAATAAAGGAGTGCCTGCTGCCGATGTTGTACAGTATCAACTTTAAAGAGGATATTTATAATGGGAATTATTGTTGAAGAGGTGCATAGGTTTAATAAGGATTCAAAGAAATTTTCTTCATAACTGACTCATTATTAAATTCTCTATATGACCTATCTGTTTATTTTCACATTACTTGTTTATTTTGACATAAGTTCATTTTCTTATTAAAACCATTTCAACTGAACTTTTTGATTTTTTTTTCTTTTCGTTTTGTTTTCTTTGTTTTTATGCCAGGTGTATATTATTCCTTTCCTTTTTGTTAAAAATTAAATTCGCTTGTATATTTCTTATTTTATATACAAAATTTTCTTCACAAATCTTTTCTTACTATTTTCAAGAGTTTTCATTTCTGCTATTTGAGATTTTCTTTTCTTTTTAGAGTTATTCTTTAAGATATATATATTTTTTTGATATTCATCACAAATTTAATTCATAGTAAAGATGATAAATGATTTAGCCTCTTATTTTTCCTCTGGGTACATGAATATTTAGGTGTTACACATAGTACTTATTTCTCTTGTGTTGTCTTGGTGATACATATAGTCTACTCATTTTATATGTTGTAATTTAATAGTTATATGCATATGGATGCCTTGGGGATGTTGTTTTGATCTGGATTGCTGCTATGCTTGATGAGCTGCAAAGCATGCTCTATGCCTCTGACTTTGCAGCTCATCAAGTATATCAATCCACACAAAACGCCCCACTACATCCTCAGGGCTCCTGAAATATAGGAAATTTAACACTTGAATGTCTGTGTGGAGAACTACTAGTCTTGTAGAGCTGCAGAGCATGTTGTAAGCCTCTGACTTTGCAGCTCTACAAAACTATCAGTCCAGACAGAATTCATTAATCTATTTTCAAAGATATATATTAATTCTGATATTGTTTCTTTTATGAAGATATTCACTATAATTAGCTTAATGTGTTGTTATTTATATACTATGTTTTCTGTAATATGTGTTTTGTACCTTGTATATAAGGAGAAGGCTTATATAGGCTCTGCCTGCTGCTTGATCCCATTCGGATTATACCGAGTGAAATATTGTTTAAATTAGATTATAATGGTAATCGCATCGGGGGACACGATACTGCTCGTTTTAGACAAGCACAAGTCAATAGAGCCGCAGGGTATAGAAGATTGCCGTTTTATAGAGTTTAATACAGGTTTGGCTACAGTGTGTGTCCTTTGAATTTTACTTATTATTTGATATGCATCTTTTTTGTTAAAACAAATTCATGCATCTGTTCGGAAATAATCCCGTTTTTATAAAATTACAAGAAACAGATATAACTCAACTCGGTATAAGCATATTTTTCATTTTGCATAATTGAGGGCATACATCACACAGTTTGATCTTGCATCCAAATCGGTTTCCAGGGGCTCCGTCAACGGAGCTGCTGGGTTCGTCCAAAAGTGATGGCTTTCTGTGCGGGGTAGTCAGGTAATATTACGCAAACCTCTGTAGAAAAACTGTTTAGGAAACGCCACGCCCCAAAGAATGCTCTAATATTTCTCGTACATGAGCAGACTCGATAAAGGTCGTATAGAAGGCCGAATTTCCTGCCCTTATCCATTTCTCCCATTTTCCAGTGGCAATCAAAAGTCGTTGCCCAAGTTGTCCTTTCCAACTTTATATTTTCTTCTTTAAATTGATTAAATTGCTATTGTCCTGATATAACTGAAATATTGCTCACTGGACGTAAAACTCTAAGTAATCAATCTATCAATCAAAATATCTAAATGCAATTTTTTTAGTCACGAGTATATTTGAAAAAGAGAAGTAATCGAATAAAATGTTCTACCTCAAAATTACTTTAAAAAATGAAATATTAATAACAAAGGTAGTGATATATATTACCATATATATTTTTAGGAAGCAATCCTTTATGCAGTAACATACAGGACTAATTTACATGTGGTATTCCCCAAATGCTTTAAATTTCACTGAACACTTTCATCGGTATAATATAAACGATCTGTGTAAAGAACGATTTAATATTTCTCGTACATGAGCAGACTGGCTTAGGGTCGTATAGAAGGCTAAATTTCCTGCCCCTACCTATTTCTCCACTTTTCTGTTGCAATTAAAAGTCGTAGCCCCAGTTGTCCTTCCAATTTTATATCTTTGAAATGGTTGGCAATTTTTGATTTGTTAATTAAATTTAAGAATATCAAAAGTTATATTTCAAAGGAAAGGGACAGCAAAATATCAGAGAAGTATAGTGCACTGCCTTGATGCATGAATATGGTATTAACTGGCTTAAACTGTCAGAAAAATGACAACTGTGTATATATGCAAATACATGTATATGAGGTATGAATGCTTTATGTAACTTTACAAGTTTATTTACTACATTATTTAAGATTTAATTATTAATGCAATCTCAGCTGTTAACAAAACAAAACATTAAAAACTTCTGAAAAGAGTACACTGAGTTCTCAACAAAAATGACAGATCCAAAATGTAACATGGAAATATTAGATTACAAAAATAGCGAAACAGAAAAAAACAGGAACATTTAAACAGCTTCAAGTGAAATATCGATGACAAACACAACTTAATAAAAATATATAAAATTTCACAAATAATTGCATGTTATGCATGTCTTAGTAATATAAAATGAATCCGGCTAATAAAAATAATTAAAATAATGATCTAAAATGTGTAATTTTCATAAAACAAGTAATACAAAATTAATTTTCATATTTTTCAAAGAATTACAGATTTCCTGTTAGAACCTACAGTTGGGTGCAGTCATAACCTCTAACGGAGTTAACTAAGAACTGTTCTGATGACTGCTCTAAGTTCACTTAGAATTGTTCTAGAACGGATCTAGAGCAGTTCTAAAAGCAGTCATAAAAATAGTCATTTTGTAGAATTATTCTGAAAACAGTCATTGTCAAGAACAGTTCTAAAACAGTCTTTGGCAAGAACAGCTCTAAGAACGGTCATAACCTGTTCTAAAAACAGTCATGGTCAGGAGTTGTTCTAAAACCAGTAGCAACGAACTGTTCTGATTAAGAATAAATTATTCAATCACTGAGATACTTATAAAAACCAAGGACGTAATTTTTTGTATAAATAAACGTTATAAACTAAAAGATTAAAAAAAAATCTTCCAAATCTGGGACAAATATATGAAGTCCAAGTACATATATAACATATTTAAATTTCTTAATTATTGCAAAAAGTAGGTTTTTATATAAATTACAGTAAGTCTATTGATTGTAGTCATTGATATTATGCCAATTACGAACAATGTCCCTTTTGCCATATGGTTTATTCAAATTATATTGAGTTTCATGATTGCGGCATCGATATTATATCGATCGCAGAAAATGTCCTTTTACCATCTGTTTTTAGTCAAATTACATCAAGTTTCTTAATTGTGAGCATTGATATTATGTCAGTTGCAGAAAATGTCCCTTTTGCCATATGATTTTATTTAAATTTCATTAAGTTTCGTGACTGCAGGCATCGATATTATATCGATTGCAGAATATGTCCCTTGAGCCATCTGTTTTTAGTCAAATTACAGTAAGTTTATTGACTGCGGGCATTGATATTACATGTATATCGATTACATTTTACATTTTGCCCCCCATTTTTTTTTTTCATAAAATTCCATGAATTTCATTATTGCGGGCATAGATATTTTATCAATTGCAGAAAATGTCTTTTTTGCCATATGTTTTTAGTCAAATACAGTAAGTCAATTGATTGCAGGCATGGATATTATGTCGATTGCAGAAAATGTTTCTTTTGCCATATCATTTTATTCGAATTACTTTGAGTTTCATCATTGCGGGCATTGATATTATATCGATGGCAGAAAATGTCCCTTTAGCAATCAGTCCTTAATCAAATTACAATGAGTTTATTGATTGCGGGCATTGATAATATGTCGATTGCAGAAAATGTCCTTTGCCATATGATTTTATTCAAATTACATCAAGATTATTAATTACGGGCATCGATATTATATATCGATTGCAGAAAGTGCCCCCTTTGCCATCTATTTTTAGTCAAATCACAGCAAGTTTATTGATTGCGGTCATTGATATTATGTCGATTGTGGAAAATGTATCTCTTGCCATATGATTTTATTCAAATTACACCAAGTTTCCCGATTACGGGCATCGGTATTATATCGATTGCCGAAAATGTCCCTTTTGCCATCTGTTTTTAGTCAAATTACAGCAAGTTTATTGATTGAGGGCATTGATATTATGTCTATTGTGGAAAATGTCCCATTTGCCATCTGATTTTATTCCAATTACATTAAGTTTCCTGATTGCGGGCGTTTGCAAAAAATATCCCCTTTGCCATCTGTCTTTAGTTATTGCCGGCATTGATATTATGTCAAGTGCGGAAAATATCCCTTTCGCCATATGATTTTATTCAAATACAGCAAGTTTATTGATTGCGGGCATATATATTATGTCGATTGCGAAAAATGTCCCTTTTGCCACGTGATTTTATTCAAATTACATCAAGTTTCGTGATTGCGGGCATCGATATTATATCGATTGCAGAAAATGTCCCTTTTGCCATCTGTTTTAGTCAAATTACAGTAAGTTTATTGATTGCGGGTATTGATATTAAATCGATATACTTAAGATAAAAGTCAGAGTGAACTGAAATCATACAGCGATCGATTCAGTATTCCGAATGGGCATAATATTTTCGAAAATATGATAAATTTAGAAATCAACTTTCACGAGTTTATACGAATCATCATTCGAAATGCGCATATGCAGAAAGTAAATTTACAGTAACTTCGGTATTTAGTTTTTTGTACTTGACTACTATTCATTTCTTTAACTTGAATCCAATACCCAAAATAGACATTTGATGTCTGTTACTAGACATAAGTATGAAACAAGTCTTATGTTCCATTAGCGCCATCATATGGTGTTTACATATCTCAACTTGTTCGATTTGCTCGAGTATGTAATAACGTTTGCGATTTTAATGAACGGAATCTTTTCATAACTGAAAAACTATTACATCAGGGTTTTCGTTATCACAAACTAGTTAAAACCTTTACTAAATTTTATCGTCGATATAAAGACTTAGTTCATAAATACAATGCAACCTGTAACATCTATTCAAGGCTGGTATTTCACATCCCTTATTTTACGGTAATGTTTTACATAAGAGTAAAAAATACTTAAACTCCCCTAACAAACTTATAAAACCTTTCAATCGTCTAATTCGTAAGGGTTATAATTACGGTATTGTCGTCAAGTCATTACGTATGGCCTTCTTTGGTATTAACATTGATTTTTTGATAGGGTCTTTGCAATTTAACTAAACACATTCTAAATTTCTAAAATCTGTATTGCATGGACATGGGTTATGTATTCCGGTATATACATGAAATCATTATTCTAAACTCCTCACAGGAAGGGATCTTGGTGGAAGCTGTATACTGTGGCTACATAACTTACTTTGTCAGTTGGTGATGGGTCTTGAGCTGACATGTCAGTTAACTGTTAGTAGTCTCTTGTGATTTCATGTTTTTGTCCGTATATTTAGTTCTTTCAGTTTCATTTTTCACAATTGACTCAGTCCTGTTGCCAACTGAATTTTACTGTTGTTACGATTGTTTTTTGATTTATCACATTGGCTGTAGGGGAAGGTTTGGGCCCAATAAAACTAGTTTAACCCCGCCGCAGCAGGTTTGCGCCTGTCCTAAGTCAGGAATTTATTAAGCCTTTGTGTGTCTTGTCCTTTTTCTAGTTAGTTTACTTTATGTCTATAGGAGTATAGGATGATGGAATAAAAAAGATAACAGGTAACACCTACAATGGCCGAAAAACATAGCCACATGCCAGAAAGTAAATAGGAACTGCACAAGAAAAAAACCCACAATAAAAATACAAAAGACAAACAGAAACAACGATAGGAACTCGGGACAGCCGGACTTGGTACCGGCACTAGCAAAAGCCAGCGGTAGGGTTAAACCGGTTTATGGGTACCCAAACCTCCCCTTTCTCTGTCCCGTTTCCCTATCGTAGAATAAACATACGAATAAAACCCATACAGGTAGACTACTAACTCCATGACCACAATCTAGAAAAGAAAAATGGGGGGACAAAACGTAATTTTGAAAGATGGGTCAAAGAGTGCTCGCCGCTAAACTGCCGGCTAGCTCAAGGAGCCTAGTCCGCTGGTAAAACACTGTCGCACTACGGAAGGAAAATCAAATTCAAAACTCCCAATGGGTTTGGTAAAGAATCGTCATGTACAAATGTATTTCAGTAGACATCGGCAGTATCAGTGAGAGGCCAGTATGTGTGTAAAATCCTCAGGTCACTGGATCCCAAAGCTAATTTAACGGACACGTGCAGAATATCCTGTCGATATCCCCTATTGCGTAAAGAATGTAAGTTACGTCCCAGTTTTTCTGGATTTTTAATCAGTTTCTGGCATTTCGCTGGACTTGATTGCACTTTGTTCAGGGGCCAACTCCGACCTGCCGTTGGATGTGGGTTTTTCTCACCGTTCATTGAAGATCTTATAGTGGCTTTGAGTTGTTATTACTCCCCTTTGGGTCGTTGTCTCTTTGACACATTCCCCGTTTCCCTTCTTTTTTCTATTAAAAGTCTTTCAAATAAGGACAAAAGCAGGCCAGACATTTTTTTTTCAAAAGAACTTCAAAGAAGGCAAAAGATAAATGTAATGGAAAGTTTAACCTAAAAAATGACACAAAAAGGGTTCACTCGTCATAATAGGGAAATAGACCATTACAGTATAGGCATAGTTAGCGTAACCAGTGCCACTGGCAGTCGGCTTGACACTCTGTTGGATCGTCTGCTTCACTGCTTGATAGACAATGATTATCTTTTGTAGTATGTTTAGCGGTAAATCAAGTCTTTTCTAAATCGTTTAGAAGCGCATCAGTTTCCACAAATGGGTATGTCGATGCCCTAATCCAATCAATTGTCCATTCAAAATCTATGAAGTACTTTTAATATTGTCCAAAGGACCAGATTATAATGCAATATTTGAATAAATAATTGATCTGGGTAAATCACCAACAGATGCATTGAAGACGCAGATAAATAAGACGATGGCGGATTACAGCCTTTTTGAATCAATACGATGTCATACCGACCTGATAAAAGCATATCGATTGACGACGTAGTCGGAGATCAATATAACATCCTATCGATTTGTAAAAACGCAACAACTGAGATATTTTTTACTTAAACTTAAACAATAGTAACGTGCAATGTGCTAGATTTGCATTACTAGCTTTCTATAGCCTCTTCATCTACGAGAGCATCGTCGTGCGCGGTCCCGCCTTATGAATAGGCCCGCAGCATCCTCTGAGCTTGGAGTATGAGTCTTCCTAACAGAGGACCCCGAGGGAACCCCGGGATATAGAAATGGGACCCATTCCGTGGTTGTGCGGGATGAATAAATACACAACCCATCTTTCGGATGGGATGTAAACTCAGGTCCACGTGTTGAAAGAAATGCCACGCTTCCTGCACGTTAAAAAACCCTTGTAGCGAGCCCTTTTTGTTTTGAGTGGTACGTAGGTGATCGGCTGCAAGGCTAAATTCCCCGCCCTTTTCGATTTCATCCTTCTTTTCCAGTGGCAGTAAGAATTTCCCGTCGTCCCATGTGATTATTATTTATTAACAAACTTGTTCTAGTCTCGATATAGCTGAAATATTGCTGAGTAGACGTTAAACAATATTCAATCAATCATTCAATCTACGAGAGCATGTCCATAGTGTCGATTCCCCGTAGTCTTAATGACGGAACTTTTATTAAAAAATGTAAAGAATATGGATTTTTTGTCATAACAGTGTTCAAATACTCGTCAAATTTGGCTTGGTTCTCGGAACTAAGTGTTTTTTCGGGCTTTGCAGATAACCCTTCATAAGTATGTCTAATGTCCTTTGTTAGAATCTAAGATATTCTTGACAAACTCGGTACATTATTTTCCGTTACAATTCCATCCGATGGTTAATTTGTACGTATTTCGTCTTTGTAAATGAATGGTTTGCGGTGTACATAGTATTGTATTGCATTGATGACTTCGTCAGTACTTTTCAAACGAGCCGGCCCCGGTTTATGCTTTGACGTGATATAGATCCCACGGAATCATATTTTGCTGTATTATGTTATATCATTTTCTTTGAAACCGTTCTATGTTGTATTTCATATATCCTACTTATTTCACGGCAACCATGCTTGTTCTCTTGGTACATTTCTATCGCTTTCATTTTTTAAGTTCTATCAATTTCAATACCTGGTTCAAAAACCTCCCAAAAGAATTTTCCTGCATTGTTCTCTAAACATGAAATGGTTTACCGTGATTCTAAAAATAACGAATGGCATTGTTTACCATGTAAAAAGTGTTCAGGTGTCGTATTTTCATTTACGCATACACGCATATCTGGAAAACAGTGAAATTTGAACGAAATGGATGATCTTTCAGCTGGTGATTTTTTAGTCAAAATAGTCCACAATTTGAAAAGTACGCTATTTTTTTTCTGATGCACATTTACGAATATTGCTTAATTGCGATGTTTGGAAATACCGAATGATTTTGATTACATTTTTGGGGACATTCTATCTTTGGGAGAAAAGAGACAAATTGAATGTGCTCTAAGAGAACTTAAAATGTAAAGAGAAATGATTCAAATCCTATGCCAATTGTGACACCCGACAAGGACTACCAAATAAAGAATTACCATAGAGCTCTTCATAAAATTGCCAACAACCTTTACGACAAGACTCCAACTAATAGAAACAGAAGGTGAACCTCAGCAGTTAGAGATTCCAATAGAAGAACCTTCACTACAAGGCAGTGTGAATTATAAGTCAGATATAACGGTAATTTATTACATACTCATCGATTTGCACTTGGTCGACGGTGAATAACAAAATACAGAAATTACTGTGAATTTATTTTCTACATATGCGTATTTCGAAAACTTATGTCTTTTCTGTGCAGATAAAATCTGAATGTTTCGAAGACCATTAACACATAGATGTTCTAAAACTGATAGAGAACAATTAACCAATATGATCTAAATGTAAAAGCTAAAACATATGATATATCTCCATTTCATACGAGAATCATTGTTGCCTCTTTTTAATTGACAGCTTAAATGGAACTGCAATAGGTTATGAAAAAGGAATGAGAAGTTAATTTATAGGGAAAAGGATGAAAGATATTTGTGTTAAAAATCCGTTTTAAAGTGTTACAAGATAGTTTTCATTAATGTATTTTGATGTGATTTACATGGTATGCATTTTACTGTGCATATCCAAATTGCTTTTACCTCTTCCAATTGGTATTGTGCTACCAATCCATCAAATTGGTAATACAATTGGGATGAAAATGGAATGGAATTGCTGGACCAATCTTAAAGTTTTACAACTCCTTTGTTGCTATCAAACTGTAAAATTGGTTGAACATTTTGAAAAGTTGATACTCACCTCTGGATATCTTCTTAAACTTTATTGTCAATTTATGACAGAAAACTCGCCCTTGTATACCATGAAATTTTCTTGGTATAGGGAAATTCTTATCTTTACTTTTGCAAATATTCTACATAACTTTTCATTATCTTTGATATGAACACAAAAACAATCTTATAATATCATATCTGAAATGTTCATATTTTTCATCTGAATTTTTATTATGATGATCGTTTTTGGGAAGAAAATGTGAAACTACTGTTTTTATTATGGGAGATAATTATATCTAATTTATGACCTCCCATGGTATTTTTTTCATTTTCCATTTTTAGCAGAAAAATTATACAAATTGCTTTTATTTTAATGAACATATACCAAGCAACCCCTCCCCCCCCAAAAAAAAAAATTATTGCTTACTGAAAATAGACTGTAAAACCAAATATTTAGCATTTTCAACTTTGTTTTTGCAATTCTTTAAAGCTGAATTGCCCAATGTAAATCATCTTCGCTAGCCAAGGGTTACAATCCGCTCCTCTCCTCTTCACCCTTGGCAGATCAAGCTGGATTTCTGTAGTCTCAAATCCACGTTTTTGAATGGTTGCAGTTATCCTTCGCTGCAGCCAATCAATTCGCTTACATACAGATTTTAAATATTTATCGTAACAATAAAACTTAAAATATAGTGTTTAGTGATTTTTCTATTTTGCAAAATTTCCACTATTTTATAATCTTTCTTTACTTTTGAAGGGTTATTTCCTTGAAGTGAAATATATTGTGAATTGTTGTATTATTAGATGCAATAAATAATCTTTAATTATTACAATAAATCATACTGAAACTCTTACTTAAGGGAGATAATTTGAAACTGATGTTTCACAAATTGTGGCTCAATCTGCCTAGGGTGAAGAGGAGAGGAGCGGATCGTAACCCTTGGCTAGCGAAGATGAATGTAAATAAACAAACCATTTAGTTTTTATACCTGAACCTGTTACACAAACCAATCTGAAAGTAAAGAATTCCTGTAGTAAGTATCAATTTTTCAAATTGCTTAACCAATTTTACAATTTGATTGCATCAATTGTGAAATTATAAGATTGGTTCAGCAATATTTTACCTCTTTCACTCCCGTTGTGTTACCAATTTGGTAGATTGGTAGCACAATAGCAATTGAAAGAGGTAAAAGCATTTTGGATAAGCACAGTAAATAACGTGTGAATAGATTTGTCAGTCAGTGTCATCATAACTTTCCATAGTACCTGAGCATTTTCTAAAAGAAGATCTCTCAGAATTCCTAGCGTATACTTAATATAATACACATTACCAATTTTAATTTTGATCCAATTTCATATCGAATTATTGTGATTGACATACGCCAAAAATAAGTTTCTGATATCAGAGATATTTACGTAGGCAATCCGTGAGGTAAGTCGACCAGGATAGCTACAAATTTAAATGGCACCAAAAACTTTATCTGCGATGCTGAAAGTGAGAAATGGAAAATGGGTACATTTTCAATGTTTCTTTATAGCAGTAGCAGACTTTACAGCAGACTTTACAGCGGTAGCAGACTTTTTAAAGCAAAGTACAGACTTGCGAAAGTAAAGTCCACGTTGGCCAAAGTTGCTCAATATATCTGTATTTACATATGATTTGTTGTTGTATAAACATATGTTTGTATGTCTTGTATGTTCTGTGATTGCATTTGCTTGGCCCCTATGGGCGTAAATTTGCAAATAAATATTATTATTTATATTTTCAATACATTTAATCTCTGCATTTTTGACGTCGTGGTTACAAAAACGGCATTCACTCCTGCGTATTGTACATTGTAATTTCCTAAATGAAACGCAAAAACTCTGAATACTTCAAATATTTCAGGTTGGAAATAATTTGTGATTCATTTGCAGCACTCCCATTGGTCATTTAATTTAACATGTCATTTAACATTTTGAAATGCATTTGTTAACAAACCGGTTTGAGCCATTTTCTCTCCTATCTGTTTTTACGAAAATACACACCTACATGCGACAAATGATTTAAATGTGTTCCGAATTAGTTTGGTAGAGAAATAGTTTGTTGAAAAAAAAATAACACATACACAAGGAATTAATAAAAAGAGAAAATATCTTTAAGCGATATTTTACACTCAGGTAAGGATAATGGGGGGTTGGAGGTGGGGGGTGGGGGTAGGGTGGTGAGGGGGATGGGGTAAATAGCAAAGATGATATAGATGACCCCAAAACAGAATAGTCATCAAATATCTCCTGCTCATAATAATCACAAACATTTTTATGGCTATAAGTAATAGTTTTATATTGATATTGATCAATCCTATTGATTCTGTTCCATTTATATACACACTTCAGGTCAGTTACATATTGACATTAGTCACAGTTAGTTGGTTTTGTAAAGTCAATGAAAATAAGTATTGGCGATTTAATTCGCTTTAATTTGACAATTCCTCATACTAACAATTGCCATTTTACATCCCCTTTTGAAGGAAAAGTATTTCTGATATGAACGAATATAGAAGCATGTTAAAAGTCGACATCATGTTCGAAACTAGCCATTTTTTTTTACTTTTACCATATTTTTATACCATCTGAACGGATAAATTATAAATTGGTGTTAAAGTTTGAATTTACTAAATATTTTAACTTTGGTAGGTTTATTTACCTTGCAGTGAAAATTAAAATGGATATATTGACTTTAATTTAGATTTTTGCTTTATCTGTACAATATGTAACATCGTTGTTTCTACATGTATACGAACTGTAAACCAAATTCCATCTCAGATAATATTGTGCTACCTATAGCAATTGGCATAAGTATACCAAGCATTTGCGTTTTGTTGAAACTTTTACTACCTTCACTGCCATATTTGAGAAAACTGGACAATTATTCAACAAAAGCTGACAAGCAATCAACAGTGTTTGTGCAGCGACAAAATATTTTTTTTGTATGCTATTTTCCTTTCTTTTAATTCATTTATTGTATGTTTGTATGTACATAGGCATACGAATACCGAAGCAAACATTGATGAATGAGGGAATTCCTAAATGTTTGTTTTTCTTTTTACTTCATCAATATTTGCGATTTTTAAAGTTGCTGAGTTTGGTCTGTCCGTTTATTTATTATCGTTTTCATCATTGTTGTCTTGTTTCCAGTTTTTACTTTATTGGAAATGCCCTCTTATGTAATTCTCCAATGTTTTGATGGACTTTGATATATCGATCATAAATACTATTTTTTTTCCCAATCAATACTACATTGAACATCGATACGAATTTCCGTCGTTCTTCCAGAAGTAATTAGAGCCAGTCGTTCTGATTATTCATTGCGTCCTCTTTTTTCACTTACTGTTTATAACCGGTTTAAATTTCTATTGTCAGTATAACCAAATATTATACCCACATAATTTGCTGTAAATAATCGATTTGTACAGAAATAGAACTGACATAGTTTCAATGAATTAATTAGGTAAGTGTTTACTTTTACTATTGCTATCTGTGTACTTTGCGTTCAACAAAGCAAAAAATATGTTATAACTGCAGAATGATGTGTTAATCGATTATTTTTTAAGTTTGAAATTTTGCGACATATTTCACACCTTTACTTGAGCTTTTGCAAAGCTATTGTTATCAACAACGTCTACAGGTATGAGTTTATGGAAATCATTACAATTTCATGAAATGTATGTCGTATACAGTGATAGCATGTCGTATACAGTGATAGCAAATGAACCTGGAAAATGAGCACAAACACTATCAGCAATCGATCGCGAATGTCAAATCAAAAAGATTACAAACATTAAGATATTAAATCAAGACAAGTGAGATGTAACACAAATAGACGCAACTTGAAAAAATACAATACACAGATAAATAAAATTACTTGGTGGTAAACCTCACGATGTACTAAAACCGAATATAAATTAACATTATTTTTTTATCAAATTCAATAGAAACCTCAGGGTTTTTTTGTTTTTGTTTTTGTTTTTTTTTACATCTTAATTCGTGTAAATCTTTCCATGCTTTATTTTAAAGTAAGTAAAATACCTTTTAAAAACAACAAAATTTGGACGATCAAATCAACGCTACTAGCTCTTAAAAAGCAATAGATATAAAAACATTTACCCATTTTAAAAGCTACCTTGTTTTCTTATACAACTGGCATTCAAGAACAATTTGCAATGTAGTATGGTTATCCGACTGATTACCGGTTACAGGGAAACTTTTCATTAATTCTTGTTAGATTACTTGTACATGTACTTTGCGACAAAACTGAGCACTCGCGGTTAGTCTCTATAGTAAAGTTGTTTGTTTACAGTCTTGTATGACTTATAATTTTCAATAACATAAATCAGATACACTGTAAGTTTAATTTCTGCAGATGGCCATTTTGGCAACTCATGTCTCTTAAGTGCAGATCAAATAAAAACATTTGGAGGACTATAAACCGAAATGTGTAAAAACTGGTAGAGAACAAATAACCAATATGATCTAAATGGAAGGCCGAAATCAACTTACAGAGGTGCCTGTATGCACGAGGGAAACTTTGACAATTTTTTTTTAATTGATGTAGATATTTAAAGTTTTCAAATAAAATGAGTTTTCAGGCCAGCACCCAATTACTGACCACTGGGTTGTAGAATACCATTGGAGACTAATGAATTTATTTGTTATGATTACCTGCAAGGAATTCATAAGGAACGAGGAAGGATATGATTCTGTTTGCATTACATTAAATAATTTTGTTGAACACAATTCTTTCCCTTTATTTCGGTTTTCCGATAGGGAAACAACATGCAGTCATTTCTATGAAAGAAAAGAACATAACTTAAAGTACAACAAATTCCTTTTCTTTATAGTTGTCTCTTATATATATTGTGAGTAATCAAAAATTGAGCAATCAAGCGTATGGCAATAAAAAAGCCTTACGAATTGTGCAGCTTTAATTCAGTTTTGGCCATTAAAACATTTGACATTACAGTTATTATGATGATTATTTTCTACACAATCGTACGTTAAGGTAGATCGGTAGTCTTCCGCCATTTTGAATGTTATACATAGTGTAGACACATGTACAATAAATACACGTAGATTATCAAAACAAAGTGATTTTTTTTTCGCCTAACGGGCCTTTTAATTTATGGCGTGAATTCGTTTCACACATTTCCCGCGGATTTATTCATAATCATATAAGCGTTTGAGAGCACGAATTTAAGGTACCCTTATATGCAACAAATGTCACAGGCAACAAGACATAGGACTTGCTTTTCCATCATTCACAGGCATTGACACGTGCTGTCAGCTTTTATGTTTTGTGATCTGCTCTCACTTAAGAACATACATATCCATTTTGTACACAATTACTTCACAATCTAAATATTGCAAACTCCCATGAAAAATGCAACACCTTTGAAATTTCAATATTAGGCTGCCTATAATTTGACGCTTGCATCAATTATTTTCTTGTTCATGCTGTTATGGTATTTTCTGCTTTTTAAATATGCAAATATTTTTATTTGTGATGAATCAATCAATACAATATCAATAATACAAAATGCAAAGGACCTACATGGACTTGATTTCACGTGTCTTTATCTAATTAGACGAGGTATAGTAACTTAATAAGTAAATAAATTGGAAGAGGATTTTTGATAAAGGGATATAATCTGATAAAAATATTTTACATAGATATCACTATGAAAATTCACATTTTACAAATTATATGGAAAACAAAGTCGGTGACCCTCATTTTTCTTTTTATTTTTTGGAAAGTATGTTCAAAGGGCTAACACATGAGTTAAGTAGAAAGAAATCTATGGAATAGTTTTAATGAAATCAACAATATACCTGTTTTTCCCCTATATATTCATCAGAAATATTTGATTATTTTGATATCAGCTATATTAAAAACAAACACGGTGACCCCCTTTTTATTTATTTTTTTATTCCAATGCTTATATAATAAGGAAACTTTCCGGTAAAACTAAATTAAATCTATCGCAAAAAAATTTGGAGTATCCATCTACCTTAAATGGAGCAGCGTATGTTTTCAATATAGAAATTTGTATGAATAATAAACCAAAATCAGGTAGATCTGTGAGTTTTATAGTAGAAGAAAATATGTTTTACATATTATAAGACAACAGCAGAAAAACACTGAAGGAACAAACTTAAGGTAACGTTGCAAAATTTTAAGTCCACAGACATGACACAAACAAGAAAATCAGAAAAAAGACGAGGCATCCACAAAAATACAAAAATAAAACTCGAAGAAAAAAAAATAAAGCACCTATATCAACTAGTCAATAGCCAGGGTAAAGTCAAAACCTTAGGAATTGAACTCTAGCTGAAAATGTCCAATTTCATTTGGGACACCGAAATAGCATATCTTTCCGTGATGTCATGTTGACGGCCTTTGATTTTCTGAAGGACCGACAGTAACAAAGGCTGACCAAAGTCCTGACCAAGCAGCCTTTTTGGGACAGTGTTTTAATATATTCAAATTTTTTGAACTACTATTCAACAGCAAGTATATCCTCATTTTCATTTGAATATATAAATATTTTAACAGATTCTGAGCAACTTAATATAAAGTATAGCCATGGCACAGCCCAATGAAGGTAAGAATAAGATATAACATTCTTAACCATTGAACGATTTCTGTGCATCAAGCGCATTAAAGTTCGACATAGAATGGATTAGCACATTTAAAATTTAGATACTGTTATCACCTTGAGAAAGAGTGGTCTAAGTACCCCTGAAATATGCACAAAGGTGCCAACATAATATAAAGCAATTCATGTGAAATCTCACCAAATGTTTCAGTTAATATGTCCGGTGAAACCAAAAACCTTAACGCATGTACTGTAGCTGTACTTTCCTATAAGGCTTGCATAATAATTTTTTTCAGTGAAACATATTGCAATGAGGGCCGCAGCAAAGCAAAGTTGTTTATATAACAAACCTTTAAACTCTATTTCTCATGAACACATACTCCAGTGACAGCTAAGAAATCATTGGGTCAAATCAGATATAATATTAAAGATCTAAAAACTCTGGTAACAGTTGCTAAATGAAGAAATTTGATGATTGACCCGTAAGTAGTTTTAAATGCGTTTTAAACTACAAAACAAATGCTGTTTTTTACACAGAGATTATATTCCTTGTCTTTCATTGGAATAAGTAAGCAAGGTTAAAAGCAATTACGACTAATGTACATCGTTAAAATTCACAGAAAACACAGTTCCCAGCTCCTGCCGTGCGCCCATTTACTTGACACAATAATGATAATAATAATAATAACAATAATAATAGAAGGCGACTTCGAAATTGCAGTAAATATGATTTCTGTTTAGATATATCACTCGAAATATTTGGAAGATCAAATAAATTAATTTTGAGGATACTTGGGGAACTCAAAAAACAGCTAATGATAGTTATCAGGATACATTCTCTGCGATTTCCCGTATAATATATATATATATTCAAAAAAATCCTACCCTGTCCAAAATTTTCAAAGAGCCCCCTGTTATTGCCTTTAGAAAACCCAAAAGTCTCAAAGATTTGCTTGTCAGAGCTGAAATTAAAACCTATGCAAATGATAAAGGCGAATGCAAAGGATGCGGTAACAAACGCTGTATGACTTGCAAAAGCATCCAAAATACACAGAGTTTCAAAAGTACAGCTACAGGAAATGAGTACACTGTTTATTGAAAGGCCACCTGTAAAACTGAAAATGTAATATACTTATTAGAGTGTGTAATTTGTGGTCTTCAATATGTCGGGGAAACTAAACAGCAGTTCAGCAAACGTCTGGACGGTCATCATAGCGATGTCACCTGCAAACCTGACCTCCCCTAAGTAGACATTTCCGCTCTACAGATCAGACGGATTTAATAAGTTGAAAGTTACTGTTATTGACCACAATTCTAGTTTGGACGAAAATAGTAGACAGGGTAGAGAAAGCTTCTGAATTAAAAAGCTTAAGACATTATCACCAAATGGGATCAATGAGAAAAGTTAAATTTTCACAGTTTATTTACTTTTAATTAATTAAATTATTTAAACTGATTAACATGTAGTTCTGTATATTAACATTTATTTTATTATTCCATTGCATATTTTCATTTTGTATATTTATTATTTATCCATCTATTATAATGAAATATTCAAAATATTTTTGTCGTCATTATTACACCGTACATCGTCATTGTTTTAATAAATATTCCATCTACCTGGATGACGTAATTAAAAACATTTTGTCGTTATTAGTACATTGATTAAATTATCGAAGTGTAATTAACACCAATACTTCGTGAGCTGACAAAGCATATCAGTTATGCAAAATATTCTCACATTTTAAATGTTATTTTACCATCTTTAACATCTTAAATGTATAAGGTGTTAAGGGACAAACAGAGGGCCAGAAGTGAGAAATGATTAACGGATACACCATCCTTCTGCGGACCTTGTATGCTAATGTAAGATTGACAAGTTAAAACATCGCAAACTTGCCTAATTTCAATCATTTGAATTTGGATACTGTATATAGCTATTTCGGTAACCTTAGCTTTAAGTAATTCAAATAGACTCTCAGATGTATGGTCGCGGTAGCCCCTTGGTTAAGGGGTCCGCACAGAGAGACTGGGGTTGGAGGTTCGAATCCCACAAGGGGCACCGACAAAAATGCCAAAGTTACATATCAAATATCCTCTCCTCTCCTCGACTCAACTCGAACCGAAATGAAACTAAATAAAATACGACACTTAATTTTTTTATGAATGATCAAAGCTGCAGTATTGTGGAAATGTTATTTTTTAGATGTGACAGTCGATGAATCAATGGAATATCAATGTTTGTCAATCCGAAAAAAAAAGCTAAAATAGGATGTCATGTTTTTTTTTCAGTCCGAGAATCCTCAAAACTTGGCCAAGTGCAGTAAGCGCCAGAGATTCTTTAAAGTAAAAGAATGCAAGTCGGGTCGGAATTTATTAAGCCTTTGTGTGTCTTGTCCTTTTTCTAGTTAGTTTACTTTATGTCTATAGGAGTCTAGGATGATGTTTATTTCGCTGGACTTGATTGCTCTTTGTTCAGGGGCCGACTCAGACCTGCCGTTGGGTGTGGGGTTTTCTCACCGTTCATTGAAGATCTTATGGTGGCTTTGAGTTGTTATTACTCCCCTTTGGGTCGTTGTCTCTTTGACACATTCCCCGTTTCCCTTCTTTTTTTCGATTATTATATATACATATATCGTCTCAACATATCATATATATAATATATATATATATTCATTTAAACAGGTTTCTCAGATATCCAACAGTACAGAATGGAAACTAAAGATGCACCTCCAAGAAATGATGGTATGAATATTTCAAGAAGAAACTTTGTAAACTTTAAATTTTGTAATTCGTATTACATTGTACAGAAAATAAACCATTATCAGTGTGTGTGGTTTTTTTTTCACTTTGAACTCGAGAGTCGCGAAGAACTAAGAATCATTCTGGTTTGCTACTCATTTCGCGCCATTAGAACTCGAGTGACCCTTGGAAATACGAGGGTAGCTAGAGTTCGATTCTTCAAAATGGCGGAAATAAAATCGACCAATCAGATTGGAGTGTTTACAAATTCTTTAACAGGGCCACATACTTCCGGCTCCAGAGTCGAACCCGAGTTTTGATGGCGATGTATTCATGAGAGACTTGAGTCTCTACCTGAGTTACAACTGAAAACATCCAGTATAATTAGGTTAAAAAGATAAACTTGCACAGATGAATTTTATCAAACAGAAGGCCAATTATCATATATCCTGTAGTTAAAGAAGCACCCAATAATTGACTGATAGAATGACTATCTGGTTTATAACAAAAAAAAAATAATAATAAAATATTAAGGAGTCATGTATTTTAAATATATAAGAACAAGTTTTTTGGAGCTATTGTATTGAGTTTTATTTCAAGATTTGACCATTCTTTTAAGGATTTTTCTTAATCGCAATATTTTTAAACTGTGTATTCTTTTATTAACAATTTGAAGAAAAGTCTTTTATAAAAAAAAATCTGACTTATTTTGTATATATACAATTTGAAGTAAAACACGATCTATGACTTAATATATTGACTCTAACTTAGAGCAGAAACTTAAATTTACAGGAAAGCTATTTTGAAATGACTGCGATATTCATCGTCTCAACATATCATGTCACAGTGACAATTTAAGTATGATTTATTCACTTAAAACGGTTTCTGCCGTACAATTACTCACCTGATACGACAATTTTTTTTTATGTTGATAAACGATATTGCATGGGTGTTTTAATTTTCTTACGAAATACTTTCATTATGTATTGGGTTTCATCAAGGACAATATATTCAACTTTTTTTTAATCAACAATACAATGTATATACATACGCATGTGTTCACGCCAATCATATTCCAGGTTATATGTAAATTAGCCTTTAGACATATGAAAATTAATAAACATCTCTCTGACACATTAAAAAATATTAAAATTTGATTTTAAGCTAAAAATATACATGTTAGTTATACTAGTATATAACTTCAAGCATTTCCAATTATAACATTTGCTTCTCCCATCAAGGTGCACCGCCATCCTATGATTCTTTGTTTGGGAAATTAAAAGAGGCTAAAGAATCCTCAGATGGAAACGTCAGTTTTGCAAAAAAGTTCTTCGGGATCATTTTAGGATCATGTAAGTATACTTTACAAATAAGACATAGGATTCTTCCATATCCCAGCAAAAACGATCGAAGTAAGAAGAGGTCAGTATTGATAAATGTCCAGTCAGATCTGTTTATTTTTGCGATATAAGATCAGTAAACCTAACAGCTTGACGTCACGATTTAAAGTATGCCAAAGTTGGCAGGAACTTAGCACTTTCAACGAAGGTTTCGACACTAAAAATTATATTTGACTAAAGAGAGTGTTACTTATATTCGATTAGGGTCAAAGATCGGGAATATTTTCATTTATGTAAGAATTTATCGTCTAATTCTGTCGTGTCGCTCAGTCCAACTCGAGAAAAGACAAAAAGTCTTCCATTCTTATCCTCGATCTGTTTTGTACTCTCATGTAAGAACTTTTACCATTTTTACTTTTATTTATTTCATCATCATGTAGAATGGTTTTAAGAGTTATTTCGAACCTGTAATGTTTCCTTATTACGATAGATATGCGGTAAAAATCGGTTTGAAACGATGGATTACATTCAAGAAATCTTCGTATGGAATTCTGATTTTGCTTGAGATTTGATCTTTTTCTGAGTGTACATTTGTGTTTGGAAACAGAATAAATTTGCGAAATAACAAATGAATGAAAAATAAAAAGATATTTATTGCGTTACTGAGTGTGACATCGATTTTGATTTCTTATATTGATCGATTATGTTTTTTTTTTAACTTTGGGTAAAGCTGCAGATCTCAAAAGCATCATATCTGGAGATAACAACATCGAGCTATGATGTAAAAAACTGGAGACGCTGATGAAAAAAATATAATTCTAAACAACGATCTTGCACATATTCACAACGGCCACATTTTCCACATCTTTTCGTGTACTTACATTCATTTATTTGTTTTGTTTTTACAAAAAATAATTACATTCGTTCTGCTTCGTATGGAAATCCCCGTATTTGATTTGTTACGAGTATTTCCGATCATTGGCGTCCCTATGTTTATTAGCCTGGGATCCTGACCCGCGAGGTTGGGACAGGTTCGACCAGGCTATATGTTTATCAGTCAATAAAACTACACCAGCACGAGACTCCTTGACAACAACAAAAGTAAACAAAGACGGCGGAGTAATCAAGACAAGGAAATGGTGCATCTTTCACGATTTTCATTACGTTATCTTGAGTGAACACTTGCATTCCATTTGCGGAATATAATTATTATAAGTATTGAATGCAATATTTTTGTAGTTTTATTGTCGTGTAAAAGCGTGGACCGTAACACATTTTTCACATGAAGCGCTACTGCGCTTCATTCAAAATGTGCAACGGTCCTCTCTTTTACACGCCAATAAAACTTCAAAATATTGCATTCCATTCTTAAAAGCATTCATTTTTTATGAGGACAAATTTTTGAGAATCTGTTGACAGCATATGTTTAAATGTTAATTTGTATATGCACAATTTGTAGAATTAAAGGCGAAGAATATTGGTCATCTTTGAATAACCTTAACCAAATAACATATCACGTGGAACATATACATGTATTCGTCTTCATGAATTTGATTACATATTACTTGAAGTTTAGTGGTTTCTTTTATTTTCATTAATGTTTCCTAATTACTTTTATTCAAAGCGCGATAGTAGCAAATTGTGGGAAAAGTGAAACATAAACAAACATTCATAACACACCAAGAGTTTAAAAATATATACATGTAAAAGCACTTCACGGGTCATTACACCAGCTGTAATCTTGAGATTATATTTCGTTTTTTTTACCTACATATTAATTTAAAGCTTATTTATAAATTGACTTTATAAGACACATACAACTACACAAATTTTATAATATCCTAAATGTATTTTGTAAGGAGTGCAATGTAATGTTTTTGCTAAAACTATTATTCAACAATTTAAAATTTGAGAATGGGTGCAAATTGAAAATGTATAAAAGTGTAACAAAAGTTACTCCATGATATATGTACATGTATAACGAGAATGTTCAGAATACAATATAGCCGAAAAATTCAGCATATGTGTGCAAGTTGGCCATTTGCAATCATTTTTATATGGTCTCAATTTCAAAGACAAATATCTTCAAGAACAACAAAATATTAACAAGAACGATGTATTTAGAAAAGCACAAAAGTCCATATCAATTATGAAATGCATATCATAGAGATACAGTAAAGGTCTTTAAAATCCGCTCTTTAGTCGACCATAGCGGTCAACTATTCGCAGTATTGACCGAAAATGGACACTTTGCCAGTTAATTGTATGTTTGTTAACAACCCCACAAGCATGAATACTGTGGAGCACAGATGTAGCGTTTACTACATATCCCTCCATTGCTTATTACATTGAAATCGCATACCAAATATGAAACAGTTTACCCTTAAATAAGTCATACAGATTCAAAGGTGATTGTACGAGCAAAATCTTGGCGTTCATGACATTTTCTAGAAGCAAGAGACATACACATACAAATTTTAGTTGGAGATCAAATTGCATACAAATATGGTATTCCCAAAAAAGTTCCCGTCATGAAAACCATTCGCGATGGGTCTAACCATTAATGTCAACTTTCTTTGAATAAGGTTTGAGATATATGTTGTATGATTCACCAATATATACGAAGTTAACTGTAATCATAAAAACAACTGAATTTCAATAAGCATTCAGGTATCAAATATATCTTCATTACTGGATTATTCTAATGCTAAAAAGAATCTCAAATAGACAAAATGGACCGATGTTTTAATAATCAACTTTTGAAATGTTTGGACCAATTTTAAAACAATTCTTCTTAATAAATAAGATGTTATACTGTGTGAAAGTAGTAAGAGTAAGTGTGAACCAAACCGTCAGCCTAAAAGAGAACAATTCGGAGACAATGGAAGAACAAAGATACCACAGAGATTGCCAGATAATTTTATGTTTGTTATCAATCTCGCATCCATGACAAGAAGGATACATGGATATAGCTCTGCTCGACATTGAGAAATGATTTCCGCTTAAATCGGTGCTAGGGACCGTCTTGAATTTGCAATGAGGTATGATCAAAGCTCATTGTTGAAGACCTTATGGTGACATCAAGATGAAGAAAAACAATTCTAGCCTTATCCATTGCTTGGTTTCATCATATATTTGTAGAGACTTTGTCTCATGTGCATTTACTCAATATTCTTTCATTGTTAACACATATATCACATATTATTATTTTCATATATTTTTAGAGTCCAGTGATTAGTTCAATTGTGATCACATGATCTTGTTTATTTCTAGTGTTGTCAATAAATCTAAGAATTGACTTTACGTATTGACATGAGATTAAGAATAGATTATATATTAAAAGTTTCTTTTATTAAATGGAAATTTTCTCAAATATTATTGGTTTAACTATTTCAATTTTCTATTTTCAGTTCCGTGAATCTATTAGAAAATATGAATGCAAAAGAAAAAAAAATCGAATCAGCAAACATATCATATAAAATTGAGATTTATTAATATAAGTCTGTGTAAAAATTCGTAAATTTGGAAAATAATAAAACTATTATAGCCTATTAATGAGGTCAATGGAGAAATCTATTGACATGAGAAAGGTATATTGACACTCGGACTACGTCCTCGGTCAATATACTTGTCTCGTGTCAATTAATTTCTGCATTGACCTCATAAATAGGCTATAATTGTAAAGTACAACACAGAAAAGAAAAAGAAAGGGAACACATATATATACAGATGAACAACACGGACCCGAATCAAAACCATGGATGATATCATGTGCACTGGTAGAATAAGCATCTCCTGCTTCTTATAACACACCTGTTGTGTTGAAATACAACAGGACTTCAGAACACAACAAAACGGAATATTAACGCATTTCAAACATAAAAACTGTAATTTCTTAATAAAATATCACAACTGTAACATATAAAGTTTTAGACTGTATTAAGCAGTTCCAATCAACATATAAGTCAATAAATTATAAATGACATACTCACAAATAAAAGTGACGAACATACCATACTGAAAAAAAATCCACGTTAATAAGGAGGAGTGAACACGAAGAATTATAACATGCAGCCTTTTACTATGAGTATAACACAACTATCACAACATCACTCATTCAAGACTTTACTACAAGTCCAACTACAACGATAATCACACACACACACACACACACACACACACACACACACACACACAAGTAAGAACACAAAATTCAAAGAACATTCCTTCAGATAATCATGGTAAAATATTTGAAAACTGATTGTTAGCCAGTGCGAAGAAATGAAATGTTTTGAACTGAGAAAAGTATTAATGGTACACAAATTCCTAATATAATTTGGGTAAATATCATTTTTTGTAAAATGTAATATAGTGATAGTATGTAATAAATAACCTCTTGCTGTTTTCAGTTGCATGCACCATAATACTTGGATTAGTCCTGGCAATACCAATTGCCTGCATTGTTATCGGTAAGCATGTTTGTGTTTAGTCTTTTCTTTCCCATGGATTTCTTATCAGTTTGACACTATGAACAGAACATATTAAGTAAAATGTAAAATTTGTTATAGTAAAAATCAGTTAATTCTGAAGTTATTGTAAAATCCCTTTCTGCAAAAAAGAGCTCTGCGCTAGGGAACAACTTCCTGCTGCTCACGAGTAAACTTTTCTATTTTTTTTAAATATACACTTGTTTTTAGGTCAGCATTGAGGCATACATTTACCCTTCAGGGCTGATAATCCACCAGAAGAGGCATTAACAAGTGGAAGTTACTGCAAAGTAAATATCTATAGATGACCTTTTCGACAACTTACTTGTACATGTATGTTTGTCATGTGCAGATTAAATAAAAAAAAAGATAAAATCGAAAACTTAAACATGAACTATGCATGAAATCTGATAAAGATGAAACAACCAACATTATCCGAAACGAAGAGTAAGTATCCGTCAAGGACAAGCGCACTGCACGAGGTATATAGTTTGAAAGAAAATACTACAAGATCACGAATAAAATAGGATCAGTATCAGTATTTGGACCAGTATCGAGTCACTAGACCGCTTGACTCTTGATACCCTTGAAGTACAAGCAGGCAAGCAGCAGTGATATTAATTAAATGGTAATAAATAACGAAATACCCAAATCTTGCAAATGTGATGCATTTTGATGTGATGGTATTTTTTATTAAAGCAAGTAAAAATCTTGAAAATGGAAAAAGATGGGGTTTCTTTTAATATATTTGTCAAATATTCCTCTCACTTGATGTGTATGCTCTTATCATGTACTTTTTAAAATTAGCAAAACAACGGAAGAAGAATACAGACATGAACAATGCACAATGATATCACACAAATCACAGTCAGGAGAATGGAGACTTCCAGGAGACTGGAAATGAAAGAGCCCACACAAGCAATATAATTATACAGCACTAACAGTTTGAACTCAAATAAATATCAGAAAATCGAAGTTACTGTTAATTTATCCTCTGCACATATGCATTTCGACAACTTACTAGTATGTCTCTCAGTTCAGATAAAATCAAAACATTTGGAAATCCATTTAACGAAATATTTGTGAAAGCTGATAGAGAACAAATTATCAATATGATCGAAATAGTAAAGACAAAATCAACTAAGGACAGAGCAATGCGAAAGGGAGACACTCTTTTGTTTCGAACAAAACTGTTTTAAATTAAGATATTGCAAGTTTCCAAATAAAATCTGTTTTCGGGCCAACACCGAAGTACTGGACTCCCGGGTTAGTGAAAACTCTCGGGGACAAACAGTCCACCAGCAAGGGCATCGGCCCAGTGGTAATAAATACCGAAGTTACTGTTTATTTGACCCTCTTTGGTTGGCATCTTTTTTAAATGTGTCTCGAAAGTTGGTAACTCATCCGAGACCGAGTGATTGGGGAGCATGGTCTCACACTTGATCCGATAAAAAATCCTTTGAAGTTCTGCTCTGAAACTACTGGACCGATTGGAACTAAAGTCTTCGGTGGTCAACTTTGACATTATTTTTGATGAGTTCATACATGTACCTCATCCAAGATGGCAGTCAGTGGAAAAATAATTTAATTGGTCCCTACAGTTTGTTATTATCATATGAAGGATATGTTCCATGCTAGCGATACATACACTTAATAACTGAGAACAAAAGATACGAGAGGTACAATGATATCGATTCAATACTAACTCTACTCTTATCATAGATGTAGTTTTTTGTAACAACTTCAAGTATAAAACTGTTTTTATTTGGTTAAAAGGTGCAGTGTACTTGCATGACTGTCCAGCAGAAAGACTTATACCAATATATCTTATTGTGATGGGAGTGTTTTGTATTGTCAAGGATTTCTCAAGTTTAATACAAAAATGTTGTTGTAAAAAAGATGAGGAACAACAAGATGAAGATATTGGTGGAAATAAAGGATCAAATGGTTTTGACGGACTTATTGGTTGTTTTTTATTTGCATGGTTTATTTGTGGTAAGTTTGATGTATCTTTAAATGCATTTGATATTATAATACATATGTAAAGCAACTAATGCCTAGAAAGGTATCAACCCCAAGTAACTGAATGTTTAAATACATTTTAGTTTTTGATTTTTAATATAGATATTTAATACTGAAATTTAATGTAGGACTTTTAATATATACTTGTCAACAAAATAAATGATACACGGATTTTAATAATATTAATATTTTACTCTCTGACAGAAAACAGCTCATAGAGAAATGGATGCTTTCACACGTAAGAAGTAAAATTATGCCCAAAATGTCTCGTACATTTTTTTTTAACTTTATAAGGTCGAGGTCAGGGTTAAGATTAAAGTCATTATAAGGAACATCTGTTTATCGCTGTTTACCCATCTATACGTATTGTCTTTTTCTTTCCTTTCAAGATTGTTGTCACGGAGTTAGTAGTCTACCTATACTGGGTTTTATTTATATGTTTATTATACTATAGACGAATTTCCAATTTCGTTTATCAATGAATCGCTCCGATTGACCTTGGGTCAATCGGAGGAAATTGCGTCACGTAAAATCTATATTGTGACGTCAAAATTTTCCGAGAAAATTCACCAATTGGAAACTCGTCTATAGGGAAACGGGGCAGATAAAGGAGAGGTTTAATTGGGTATCCATAAACCGGTTTAACCCTACCGCTGGCTTTTGCTAGTGTCGGTACCAAGTCCGGCTGTCCCGAGTTCCTATCGTGGTCTGCGTTTGTCTTTTGTCTTATTCGTGTTTTTCATGTGTAGTTCCATGGCAGATTGTGGCATGTAATTATAGTTTCCAGCCATTGTTGGTGTTTCCTGTTATCCATTTTTTGTTTTACATTTAAAATGAGTATGTCCGCCCTTTGCATCTATCAAATCGTAACACTTTCGAACCCACCGATTTAAAATTTTGTTGCTTTGTCTAGTAAGGATTCCTAAAGTAGACATAACGAAATTTGCCGCGACTTTTTTCCAACAATCTTTTTTAGTAAATGTAAATGTAAAGGATAACATGGCATACACCAATGGAAAGCTAATTTTTTGCCGCTTCATGTCATGCATTATCATAATTTTACAACAAAGGATGAAACAGTTTTCCGTTACCCTTCTATGTTATTTTAACAGAAAATTTGAGTCGAAAACCGAGGGAGTATACCTGATTAACTGAACACATGTATTTATTGTTATAATGTCCGGGTCTTTTAATGAACCAAAACACGTGAGTCGGGAGTTAATCTCGTTTTCGTTACAAAAAAGTAGTTATGTAAATACTTGATTAAGTATCAACAAAAACTTTTTACTTGTAAACAAATTCATTTTAATTAAAGTAAATGATAAGTGGACATTGGTTCTGCAAATTTTATTTTCATTTTCACCGAAAGATTTTTGTGTAAATCAGTAAACAAATAGAAATTCTGGTCGTTCATTGGTTATCCGAATAAAGAAGAAACAAGTACCCTATATGCAAATAAGTAATCCATCGGGAATGCAATTGGTGCCTTTTCATTGGTTTGTTCGTTTTGGTAAATCATTCGCCCATCACACCCACAAGGCATTTCTTTAAATTTTAGAGAAATTAACATTAAGGTCTACGGAAAATTTTTCTTTATTTGAACTTTGATTATTTCGGTAAATATACCAAGAAAGGCGGCAAAACATTCTATGTTTACAAATGTGAATAAGCAACATGGGATTAACATTGATCACAATTAATTAAGAATGGCAATTTAGAAATGTACCTTTTCTCTAATTTCTAGAAATACAAAATATACCGAAGTTCCATAAAAACAGTAAATTTCGTAATGCTGTACACGTGTTTCAAGGAGTAACCTCTCATCAGCAGCATTTAAATCAAATAATATGGAAAGCCATAATCTAAAAGTAGTTCAAAAAGAAGTACTCATTTCCAAAAATACCGAAATAGGAAGCCAAATCCAGTACCAAGGAGATCTACCGAGTGCAATACACGGAATGAAGCCTCAGTATTTTTAAGTGGTTAGAATTTGATATAAATTTAACCAACGCCTGACCGGTGTAATAAACATATTTCTCGTCCCGCCAAATCTATTCGGAACATAATCCTTGGTGTTTTACATTATGTCATTAGAGGAACATTTTCTACAACATAAACACGTTAATAATGAAATTTCCCACATCTTGTTAAATAAAATTTCAAGTGTTTAAAAACTCGGCAAGCCTCGTTTTCAAACATTTGCAAAATTTATTTAACTCGATGTGAGAAATTTCACAATCAACTTAGTTCTCGTTGTAGAAACTATATTTCTTTAATTCTTATGCTGTTTTCGTCAATTTCTTTCCGTAGGAGATCATAGTGTTATCAAACATGTGCAAAATTTATCAAGCGATTTCATTGGATATTGAAAAGGTCATGAACTTATCTTCAAATAGCAAAATAAACATTAATACATGGCTGTAGGGGGAAGGTTTGGATCCAATAAAACTAGTTTAACCCCGCCGCAGCAGGTTTGCGCCTGTCCTAAGTCAGGAATTTATTAAGCCTTTGTGTGTCTTGTCCTTTTTCTAGTTAGTTTACGTTATGTCTATAGGAGCATAGGATGATGTTTATTTCGCTGACCTTGATTGCTCTTTGTTCAGGGGCCGACTCCGACCTGCCGTTGGGTGTGGGGTTTTCTCACCGTTCATTGAAGATCTTATGGTGGCTTTGAGTTGTTATTACT